>CATOUR010000378.1:0-85479 GCA_951848785.1 Callosobruchus maculatus
TTTAGAATACAAAATTATGACCGTAATTGGGCTATTTATTTTGGAAACGGCTACATTAATATTAAAAAATAAAACAAAATTTGAGACTATAAATATAGAATATAATATAAGACAAAAGAATTATTTTAAATTGATCACCTACAAATCAGCACTGGTTAAAGATTCAATTATTATATACAATGGATTGAAGGTTTATAATAAACTTCCTAATTCTTTTAAAATTCAAAAAGATTTAAAAGTTTTTCGTAAAAAGCTTAAAAATTTCCTATTTCGAAAACCTTATTACACACTGGATGAGTTCTATGACGAGTTTTGGTGAAATTTCCACATTTTGTTGTTATAGCTTTGACAATAAGAAATTTGTAATTTCTGAGACAATAAAGCATATTCATCAATCTATCCTGTACTATAAATATTCATAAATAAACAAAATGAAAGATGTTATTCAACATCGTATCGGCAGTCTCACTGCAACGCACCTATGCGTTAGCCTCATTTTTCATCTCATTTGAATGCAACAGACTATTCAAATCTTTGATAATGATTAATTTTTATCCACGCCACAACCCACATCCTTAGCACACAATGGATGTTGTCTGTAACAGCAACGTTCTGCGTTGATAAATAATTAAAAGTCGGCCGAAAAATTCGTTAACATTCCTGAACGAGAATGTAGGTCGATGCGTTTTAAGAAAGTTTTTAATACAAAAAGGAAAAAGTGTATTGTATGCAATGTGTCTGACGAAATCAGGTTCTTGTTTTGATTTCATTTTTGGAACGAAATTTTACAGACCAGTTGCCATCTTAATCGAAGTATGTATACGTCAGCCATAAGCGAAATTAAGGTGAATTGATCACAACCGATAATAAAAATTGGGTGTGGTGGAATATTGAGCATACAAATTATAAGCACTTATAAAGGATATACAGGGTTCATTCAAAAACTTCGCACCACGGATTTATCGAAAACCCTTGATTAAAAGAAAAAACGCCAAGACACGTCAAAAGATTTGTCAAGAGGACAATTTTTTAACCAAAAACTGCTTCATCCCTTTGTACCCTCTGCACACCAGGGTCATCCTCTTAAAAGAATTGAATGACAAATGGTATCGAGAAATATCTCGTTTTAAAGGTTATATCGTTCTTTATTTAGACGTTTGGTTTTTAAACTATGTCTACACAGAAAAAGATACTGTTGCGTTTCCAATTAATTGTTAGTATTTGGATGTTTTTCCATCGCTTCAAATATATTTACAGTTGTTTCAAGTCCATGTTATTGAAAGAATTCAATCCTTATATTCGAAGTAATCACAGGTACGCCAATAAACTCAAAATAATTTTATATTCGTTCTAACGATATGTATAATCCTTCTAATACCAGTATTGACATATAATGCAATCAAAACATCCTTTTGTTTTCGAAATTTACCCTGTTTCATTCAAGCAAAGCATACAATCTATTCAATGTACAAAAATTATTACTGCAACAGCAGTTCGTGATAATTCATCTGATAAAAATTAATTTTGTTTCAATGGCCCTTGTCGTTCGCTGAACTATAATCAGTATTCGGCGGGACTGATATCCCGATTTAATGAAGAATCAGAATAAATAACAGGAGGATCATCTCAGTGTTACTATCGCCGCCAACCCTCCAACATGGACGAGGTTGTTCCGTTCTGTTGTTTCGGTGTTAGCCGTGTTGCGTCATCTCGTGGTTTTGCGTATTGTATCAGCAATTGTGTGATTTAAATGTGTCCAGTTATATATTAAATGGAGGACTTACTGAGAAATTGGGACTTAGAAGAGCTAAGACCCACATTTGAATGTAGGTATTTAGATTAGTCAGACAGTTATATTTCAGGTAAAAATGCAACAACTGGTGCAGGCTTACGAGTATGTCTAATTCTTATATCATGCTCCTTATAACTTCATTCAAAATCACACAATTAAACATCCGAACGAATCAATCAGCTGTCCCCGCAATAAAATATGTTGGTCCAAGGCAAAGAAAGTAGTTTAGAATCAATTACCAAACACAGATTCGATTCAACGACAGGCTGCGATTGAATTATTCATTGGAATCCAATGACATATTGTAGTTGAATCGACAATATGATATAATTCGTTACCAACTATACACTTCCCATTGTATAAAACATCGCTGTATTTGAGGAATGCTGAGTGTAACGTCCCATTGAATCCAAGCGCAAGTCTTTGACAGAACGACAGATTTTTCTGTGTGATATTCGTTTTCGAGAAAATTTGCAAAACCTTTATGTATCTGAATTTCTTCAAATAGAAAACAAGAATATACTAACGAATACAATAGCTATTCAAAATGTTGCGCGTTATTGCCTAAGCAATGATATAGGCAATGTTTAAATTCCTGGCGAACAGTTGTGTAAACATGTGGGATATCATAGCTGCTCTTAATTATGCGTTGACGAGTCATCCAAACTTCGACTTAGAGACTAAATAAGATAGATTTTAAATAATGGCCCCCTAGAAAAAGGTCTAATGGCGTGAAATCAGATCTAGCAGGCCATTTTATAGGCCCTCTTTGCCTTATCCATGTTTCTGGAAATGCGTCGTATAGCCATTGCCGAATCGGAAGAACATAGTGAAAAGTCTTGCCGGAAATAGATGTCAGCCTCATCAAGTTTAGGATTTCCATTCCTTCGATCTGGTTTTCAATACTTTCAGTGACAAGTGGATTGATGGTATTCCACAATATACCCAAATGAATGTCACCATTTAAATTTCCATTAATCAACAATGACTCAATCAATAAGTTTTTAAAAATGCCTGCCCACACCTTACTCTTTGTGTGTACTGGGTATGCCCTTCTACAAAAGCATGACGATCATTGCTTCAATACCTGAAGTTATGCTGATCCACAAATCCAGGTAGATAAAATGTGCCTTCATCAGTGTGGTAGATATTCTTCACATGAATGGTATTACCAATAATCGCTATAGTCATTTGTTCACAAAAGTCAACTCGCAGATCAAAATCGTCTTCGGTTGACTCTTTTCACTATTTTCATTTTGAATGGATCAAATTTATGGAGTTCAGTAACTGTGTGTATAGGGCCAAATGAAATATCAGTCGGATCCATAATTACTAACTTGGACTTGAGCGGCTTTATCCAGAACTCTCCGTTTTCTTATTTGCAACAGATCCAGCTTGACTAAATTTCGTAACAAGATCCAAAACATACCTACATATGTTGAATTATCTTCCCCGGATGTCTGGCGTTAAGGGTCTAGGGTATAGCGCGCGAAATTCAGAATCCAAGAAAAAACCTATTCCCGTGTTAGCGAGGAGGCGTGGCCGCCTGTTACCTTTCTCCAGTGTGAGTGTCTAAGATGAGGGGAAATAAGTCCAAAAATCCAAAAGTAAGGTCAAAAGGTCCAAAGGTAAGGTCCAAAGGTCACCATAAAAATGAATTTCGCATTTCCAAGCTCCTGACGTTACCTTTAGACTTACAGTAATGACTCAAAGAGCAAATTGAAGAAGAAAGCTTGCGCTGGTGCAACTATTTAGCCTTTTTTTGATACCATGTTTGGTTGTTAAATTTCAGGCATTTCTAGAATGTATGATTCTGCATTGCGAGTTTTTTTGCACATTAAAAAACTTTTTTGAGAAAATCGAAAATAGTTTTCATTCATTAAGGTCTTAACTATCGCCTTCTGAAATATTATATACGTAGTTTGAAAATAGAGTTAGTTATGCGAGAAATTGTGAGTCCATGTTTTACATGGCAAATACGTATGAATAAATGTGTGTATCCAGGCCCCTTAAAACGGAGCGACAGTTTGCCGAGCACACTGATTTTGGGCACCACAAATTGTAATCATTTCCACTGTTTTTGCCGTGCAATCCATGGTGGGAAGTCTTCAGCTGAATGGATTTTGATTTTCTGTGAACCAAGTGTTTGTACGTATATCACTATTTGGCAACATTTTTAACACTTATTGCAATAAAGAGTGCTAGTTTCGTGCGTTTTTGTTTCCTAAAAAAATTAACATACATAAAGATTTTTCTAATTATCTCGAAAACAAATCGACTGATTTTAAAAATCATACGTCAAAATAAAGGACTTCGCCATACCTTTAAAACAAACTATAGCTCGATACCGCTCGCGATCAAATTTCTTTTAAGGGTATGACCCTGGGGGGCAGAGGGTACAAAGGAGGAGAGTAGGTTTTGGTTAAAATGTTGTCCCCCTTGACAAATCTTTTGACTTGTCTCGGCTTCTCTTTTAAATCAGTGGTTTTCAATAAATCCATGGGGGAAGTTTTCAAATAAACACCCTGCATGGTATATCCAACAAATCGGTAAGGGGTGTATTCTGATTGCAATGCATTTAAATTTCGAGGCAATATGTTTTTTAAACGCTGTAGGATGGCACTAAAATCCAGTCAATGTCTGTCTGCCAGTCTGTAAGTTGGTACTGAAAGAAGCAGTAGCACAAAACTTTGTGAACTTAGAAAGAACTTATCTAAGTATGGTGAACCAGGAAGAGAGTTCATTAATTTGCGGGATACTCATAATTTCACAACTGTCATCATGTTACAGATCGGTCACTGGCCTTGTCCCGAAAACGATAAACAACTTTTAAATTAAATCTACATCACAGTGGCCTTGCCAATATGCAAAAGGCTGCAATGTTAACCACTACTACTATCGCAGTCACGTGCTTACAACACTAGCAAGGTGATATAAGCTTCGTTCACACAAATGTAACTCAAGACTACACCATATGAAGAGCAAGTTATACAAGGTGTTCCATACCAACATGCATTAAACTGTTAACATACAGCTTTATTTGGGAATATTTACAGAAATTGTGAATGTTTCTTCCTTTCTTTCTCTGCCCTTTCCTGTTTAAACCATATGACTGAGAATAAATCGATCCTTGTACGTATAGCATTCGTGCTAGTCATGGCCGACTCTACTCACTAGGCCGGAGCACTGAAATATGGCAACATTGAATAGTCGGCCGAGCTTTTGTCATTAGTGTAATTCTTCCAGAGTAAAAAATAAGATTGGAAGGTGATTTTTAATGTGTTTCTAATTATTTACCTGCACAAACGAAACTATAAAGATAAAAAGATGCCTGCAAAGTGTGTAGTACCAGATTGCACTAGCAATTGTGCTTCCAGTAACGGACATACCAAACATAACCTTCCAGAGTAAAAAAGAAGAGTGGAAGGTGATTTTTAATGTGTTTCTAATTATTTACCTGCACAAACGAAACTATAAAGATAAAAAGATGCCTGCAAAGTGTGTAGTACCAGGTTGCACTAGCAATTGTGCTTTCAATAAAGGACATAAACAGAAGTGGGTGAAAGATATTCCTCGTAAGGCTGGTTATATTTATAAGAATAAAGACAATAATTTACAAACATTTCAAAGGATAAGACCTATTTTAAAGCACAATGTGGTTCCTGCAATGTTTTCTGGACCTCCCAAATAGCACAGATAAATACAGTTAATAGAACTCATCTGGGCATGCATCTGGGCATACCTACGAAAAGATTTGATAGTGAAAGGGAATCAAGACCAGCAAGAATGGCTCCAAAGTGACCTAATAGTGAATTTTTCTAGCTCAAGTGAAAATTTACAAAGTAAATTGAGTGTTAATTTAAGTGGAAGTGGAAGTGGCAGCAGGAAACAGATTGCGTTTACTTTCATTTTGTAGTGTTTGACTACGATGAACCAGACATCAGATGTAAGTGGTATTAGTAGTAGTAGTTCTTAAAAGTATTTTTCTTAATTTATCAACCGAGATGAACTCTTAATACATATACAATGTAATAATTATTATTCTGAAACCATAAAACAACTTACGGTAACCGGCCCACTATTTGACAGCTAAGCGACGTTGCCACATCTAAGGCTCCGGCCTAGTGTAGAGTCGGCCATGTGCCAGTCCTATCCATCGAGTAGAACGAGCATCGTTCTGATCGACACGTGTGTGGAGGCCCTTAGCCTTATCGAAAAAATCCAGCTCAAAAATGTTATTCCACGAAAACAGTTGCTACTTCCTGGCTACTACGATGGTTTGGTAAAGGAATGAGATTAAAAATAAAATAATTAATGTAATGCCTTGTCTGTGGAACCAAAACAGTCATTAATAATTTTCCGTTTTTAGATTCCTACAATAAACAAAGTAGATTGGCTCAGTGCCTTCCCTGCATTAATTAAGTACTAATTATCGAGGAAAGGCGTAAAAAACCGCCGCGGATTTTAATAGCCCTTGACCTATGCTAACGTAATCCTTGTTTATCAACACCGTGCAGTTCCTAATGATACTGATATTAATAGCACTAATTCATTATCATCTATTTATCGTAACTTAATATAGTCAAGGAGCTGATTGACCACTGCGACGCTATAAATAAATTTTTCTGTGACGTTCGCTACCAAAGGACACATCACTCTATTGAAACGTAGTGTTAGGTGTTTTGAATAAATTTGGGCTTTTAGATATCCAGAACATGCGTCTGCTATTCGTTGAGCATTGCGACCATTTTCTGTATCGCAGGTGAGTGGGGTACTGTAATGGCGAACATCTTAGATTTTGAGATTATTTAAGCCTTTAGGACGTCTGATATCTATCTCTGTCCGTTTGTCGGTTGCCATTTTCTTAACGGCGTCATCTCAGTCACCGCTGCACCGTTTATGATGAAACTAGGTGCTATGGTGACAGTAGACGGCGCAGTATTTAGTAAAAAACAGACGTTAGCAGAAATATTTCAAACTTCCTTTTTGGGCATTTTAGGAGTTTCTGCATGTGATATGCAACACCTTGTATAACTTGCTCCTCAGTATAGTGCAGTCTTGAGTTGTTTTTGGGTTAAAGAAGCTTATATATCACCTTGCCAGTATGGTAAGCACGTGACTGCGATAGTAGTAGTGGTTAGCATTGCAGCCTTTTGCATTTTGGCAACGCCACTGTGACGTAGATTTCATTTATGAGTAGAGTTGTTTATCGTGTTTTGGACAAGGCCAGTGATCGATCTGTAACAATGGTGGCAGTTGTAAAATTATCCCGCAAATTAATGAACTCTCTTCCTAGTTCACCACACTTAGGACCATTTGCACCGCTCACTCTTAAATCTGCAGTTTAGCTATGGTGTACCTTAGAGTTAATCTGAACCTTAGATTAAAGCGGTTTGCTGGGGTTCCTTTTAGTCTTAGCTAAGCGAGTTTACAATTTGGCATCGCCGGAATTCTAGGGAATTTTAATTTGTACTTCTGAAATTTGATTTTTATGATCTGTCCGTTGGTCCTATGCCGCAGGTCCAGCTATGTTTTGTGATCCCGTCCACCCTACAGTCTCGCAGTCTACATGTTTTGTGTTCGCAATTTGCAAGACGCAAAGTCGTTGATTGCAGGGCTCCGCTGAATAACCGTATTAACTGTCTCCCCAAAAGTTATTGCATTAAGCATTTGAACAAAAAATGGAGGACAAAGATACGAAAAGGGGGCCAAATTACACAGAAAAAGAGAAATCAACCCCAAAATGTGCATGGCAGTAACCTTCGTCGCTCTAAATCTTTGAAAAAAATTAATTCATCCAGCATATTGGAATGATTCAGTCGTTCTTTAATTTGCCTAGGTATCCCTGAAATATTTAATTTCACTTCCACCCACTCGTCATCATGATATATTATTAAATGATTTCTGAATAAATCCATTTTTGAACTTTGGCTTGCGTATATCAAAAAGAAATAAGCTGGAAGCTGTCAGCTTTTCAGGTTATATCACTAAGTATCACCTTAAGCCAAAGAAATCTTCGGCTTAGTTTGACGTCACTCTAAGTAAGGCTTAAAACATATTTTATGGACTCTGAAAACGAATTTGATATTTTAAGCGCTACTTAAAGTTAAGGTTCACCTAAGTGTAACCGGTGCAAACGGGCATGTATTCATAGTCGTCCCTTGAGTAATACTTAAGGTTCCCTTAAGTAACACTCAAGGGCTACTTGAGGGACCCTCAACTGTGGCTTTCCTTGTGTAAGTTGTGTATCTGATTCCTAGACAACATCTACGATATGGCGGGGTTCATCTGGCGACCTTGTCATATTTCAAGTGTGTCAATTTATGTCTATGCCTACGCATTTTGACGTTTTCTGTTATTTTGTTTTTGTTTTGTGTCAGTATTTTGGGTCTTGTGTCGGACATTTTTCCGTATGTGACAGCAACTGACAACACCGTACTCCAAAATTAACCTACAAAATCGCCTTGACTGCAACGAAATGTCCTGTTGACATTTCGTTACTTGAGTATTACCCAAGGGAGCCTTTCGTAAGGAACCCTCAAGTATTAAGGGACCCTTAAGTATCGACTATGATTACGACCCCAGTCTTGTTCAATGAAAATGGAAAATGTCCGATGCCCGGACCCTGAGGTCCATCCGCAAAAAATTTAAAATCTTTATTTGATCTACTATGGGTATGAAACCTCGTATCCAAAATATTTAGAGTATCCTAATTACAAATCCGGCCTCTGTTTTGAGTTTCAGTCTCGTTCAACGAAAATGGAAAATTTCTGAAGCCCGGACCCTGAGGTTCACCCGCAAAAAATCTAAAATCTTTGTTTGATTTTCTATGGGGATGAAACCTCGCATCCTAGATAACTAGAGTATCCTAATTACAAATCCGGCCGCTGTTTTGAGTTTCAGTCTCGTTCAATGAAAATGGAAAATCTCTGATGCCCGGACCCTGAGGTTCATCCACAAAAAATCTAAAATCTTTATTTGAACTTCTATGGGTATGAAACCTCGTATCCAAGATATTTAGAGTATCCTAATTACAAATCAAGCCGCTGTTTTGAGTTTCAGTCTCGTTCAACGAAAATGGAAAATTTCTGAAGCCCGGACCCTGAGGTTCACCCGCAAAAAATCTAAAATCTTTATTTGACCTTCGATAAGGACGAAACCTCGTATCCTAGATATTTAGAGTATCCTCATTACAAATGCGATTGATGTTTTGAGTTTTAGTCTCGTTCAACGAAAATGGAAAATCTCAGATGTCCGGATCCTGAGGTTCACCCGCAAAAAATCTAAAATCGTTAGATTCTTTTTAAGCTTACAAAATTATGTGCAATTACTTCTTTCGATATCAACTTACAGACTGGCCAAAATTATTAACTAGATTTCAGTGACATCATAGACGGCGTTTAAAAGACATTTGCCTCGAAATATTGCAAGCACAATATTTTCCTTGTCTATTGATTGCAGGGTAGTTAAAATATAACTTTGACGTCCATAACATACAGGGTGTTCGGCAGAGGGTTACCCAAACTTCGTAGGCGTATAGATAAACCCATTTCGAAGATATTTTAGCCCTAAAGGTCCCTGATTTTTCTATATCATTGCTTTTGTAATATTTTCATGAATTAATAAAATTTACATTTTCACTTCTGTAATTTTTGGAACTGAAACGCCAATGGCATGGTCGACATGGTCTCCAGATTAGAGAATGCGATATATACAGTCCGTTTAGTCTGAGAAAATGCCAGTGATGTCATACCATTGATCAGAAATAAGGGTCTATGCGGGGCGCACTGTTCTTCCGAAGAATAATTCAGAGGGTTACGTTTTGTTCTTAATTTTAATGGTTTATCTACCCCCATTCTGTCACACAGCGATTACCAAACAAGTTTTGATTTTTCATAACTCACGCCCCAGTCGTGGCTTATGAACAATGGCTACTAGATACCAGTACCAATCTCCTGGAAACGGATATTATGATTAACTACGCGCTATAGTAACACCAAAAGTGGCCATGCTATGAGACGTTAAACGCTAATTTGACGCTGTTCAGTATTTAATTTACAGAAGTGAGGTTAAGTTGTCAATATTTCGTAATTATTATTTATTTAAGTCGTACTATCAATCACTTCGGTCGTAGATAAAGTATAGTATTCAACTTGCGGTATAATGGTAATAACTCACCTGTAGATTCAAAAGGCTCGTGCTAAGAACCTCAACTGCTTGAGTTATTACTGTCATTACCGCATCGCTGAACCATATACCATTATATAATGGTTTATAGCGTTTATACCATTACTTAGCTATACATTTTAGTTGCAATGGTGTATGGGTCATTTTTACAAAAAGGAGATATTTGTGTCCCCGGCCAATTATGGTATCTAAAATTTATATTTAAATCGTTTTCTGTATTCATACTTCAGTACTTAATTATCTTTATTAGATCCATGTAAAAAAACTAAATTTTATTGCTTCTAATACATTTTTTCTTGAGCCCAAATCCCAAATTCTCACCACCACCGCCCCGAGGTTGATGTGTTTAATGCTAATTTTTGATATGTTCTTAAGAAGTTACATGAAAGTGCTTATATTCCGAGAATAAGAAGACTGAAAAACATACTATCGGAAATTTTTCCATATTTTTCTAGCTTACAGTATTATTTATGTCATTTAAAACATGTCTGTCCCCAGGATAAAATCTCACTTCTGTTATAACGGCGGTTATTTCAAATTTCGATTCGGCAGAAAGGGTGGGGATTCGTTTACTATTAGGAAAGCATGTGTCTTAGCCAGCCTGTTTCCGTCAATCACGCAGGGTAGATCTTCATGCTATGTTAGAGCAGTTATCTACGATTACGTGGCCATTCTTTTAACAGGTAGGGTCAATCTTCTCACTACCGTTAACCGCGATGAGATTGTTTCCTTTGGACGTTTTTTTGTAATTTTTTGCGTTTACAGTGCAAAAGTGGTCAACGTCATTTAAAATGAAATTTGAAGTTTCTCTTTTTCTAAATTTAGCTTTTTAATGTATAAAATTATCACCTCCATTATCTTACATCCGTCATAAAACTGTATTGAGTGAATCTTAAAGGTGATATTTTTTCACACTAGACCATCTATCTGTTTGATTTTGCTAATATTCTTATAGTTTATGCATTTTTTAATATCGCCGTTATTTGTCTCTTAGTGTTTGTCCAAGTCCACAAATTTTCAGGAAAATAATGGTTAAATCAAAGAGCAAAAATATCTCGGAAAAGGTTGAGTCAAAATTGGATGAAAAAGCAAAATGTGCTGTGCGGGAATACATAGAGAGGATAAAAATTGATCCAAAAAGGTATGAGGAGAAAAGAGGCAAGAGAGAGGATGGTATCAGCGCAGAAAGGGGCAAGGAAAAATTAAATATATTAAAGAACTTAGCACACGAAATCGAAGAGAACAGAGAAGAATGTGAATAAAAAGGAGCAAAAGCTGTTATGACAAAAAGAAGAAGAGACAAGAAATGATAAACAGCCTAGGAACGCCACCTTCTTCTCCACAGTCAGCTAACGTAGATCGACAACAGATTACTCAAAACCTTGGACCATCTGGGAGAGCTACTGAAGGCAAGAGACGGTCACAGAAAAATAAAAAACAGCTAAAAGCACTAATTATGGAGCTAGAACTAAAGCTCGTAAAGGAAGAGAAAAAAACAGGAAAAATTTAAGAAAAGACTAAATCGAGAAATGTTGAATAAGATTTATCAAAACATTTAAACAATTTTTTCTGCGTTAGTGACTTAAGTACTAACTGTCATGTTATTTTGACTAAAATATAATTTAAAATACTTTATTGATATTGTTAATTTCGAAATTAATCACCCTCCGTTAGTCAAGTCTCACCTCCGTTAATAATAATTATAAAAAAATCCTAAAAAAAGAAATATACTACTGATAATGTATAACCACGGGCTTTTGGTAATTGTAGGGAATGTAATAAGTGAGAAAAATACCCTAGAAAATTATTTTCGTCCAGTTTTCGTTAGGAAAATTTTCCACTTCAAATATCCACTTTTTGTGAAAATGACCCGTATCAGTTAATATGAATAATAAGGCTAAGCCGAAGCCATGATTGGCCTTTTCTTAAAATGGATCAGTTGTACATATATACGCACCTATAATATTATATTTTGTATACATATATAAACACACACACGTGCCGTGAATAGAATGAGATGAATCCCTTTAAGATAAAAATAGCTTGTTTTTTTGTATGACTACATATCAGAACATGTAAATTGTAGTCTGTTTACAAATGATGCGGAAAACATAGCTTGCTTCATTTCCTATTAGATAAAACTTAATTTTCCAAAGTTTGGACTTTCTTAAACGTGCTAAGAATGAATGGCTTATGTTTAGACATTAGGTATATGAAGCTTTTCACAACAACGCTAATTATTTTTCTATTAATAATAATACAATTTAGGCTAAAACGTTTTCTCTTATAAACATATCTCTATTTCTGTCTCTCTCTCACACACACCCTTTGTTTCTCTGTTGAATAACAGTAAATGATTGAACGAGTGGTAAGCACTTGATAACATAAGTAGCTGTGTTATTACTATCACCCTTAGTTAAATACTACACTTTATCTACAACCGTAGTAATGAAGAGTACGATTTAAATACATAATAATAATAACTTATTCGAATTCACATTTGACGTTTCGTAGCCATCTTTGCCATCAATTATTATAGCACATATTTATTTAATCATAATATGCATTTCCAAGTCATCAGTATTATACCTTATCCACCGAACAAACGGGGTAACCATGCACAATATATGTAAATTTTTACTGTATGGTCAAGGGTTATATGCACACCGTCTACAAAACTGCATACTGAGAGCAGCGATGTTATTATAAACAGAAAAATTAAGTTCGATTTATTCGAGTAAAGCCCCAAAATATGGTTTTGAAATAATTTTTTACTCCTTTTTTTCAGTGAATGCAGTATAGTATCCAGTAGGCGTTGATCATATCTCACGTCTGGAGCTGATCTGGGCAGAAAAAAATCACCCTGTTTGTTTATACATAGGTAGTATTACGTGTTGAACGTATAATTCAATGAGAGCAGATAAAATCCTTGATAGTCTTTGATTCAATGAGAATTCCTAAGCCAAATTTTTGGTTTATTTATCAACTTCCTTGTCCAATATTTCTGATGAAAAAGTTAATCGTGATATACGGTCCTTAAGTCGCAACTACACTGTTAAATATATAATTATACAGTAAGAATGAAAAATTATATCACAGCAGATAGCATTAATTTGAAAACAGGTTCTGGGTCAGTCCGTTGACCTATGTGTATAAGCGGCATAAACTCCTTATACTCAATTCTTGTATTATATAAATGGGGTCAGCAGATGTATCGAGTCACGTGAATAAAATCTATATTAATAGCGAATTCATAAATTGGATAAGAAGAAAATTATGTTTTTGTACTTGGCGATAACTACACGCGTTTTGTTTTCTCTAAATGTATTTATAATGTTAACTTATGGATATGTAGCGCGAATACGATACTATTATTCAAAATAACACACAAAATAGTCATAAATGATGGATATAGAGGCTGGTTCAGCTAGTATTGGATGAAGACGGTGAAATTTTAGGAAAAAAAATCCGCGAAGAAAAATATATTTTTAATTAAAAATTGTTGGTTAATAAATGAAAATGTGGAATTCTTTAAATTTTGTTTTAAACTCACCGTAAAACTAAAAAGGCTTTTGGCTTATTTATTAGCTAAACTATAAACAAATTATTAGACTGAGTATAAAATGTTCCCTTTTCAATATTTCTTTTGACGATTGCATGTGCACTAAGTCTTGGGTAAACTGCTAGCAGACCCCAACCACATCCATCAAAATATCCAAAGATATTATATTAAGCTTCGAGATGTTTTCCAAGGAAAATGTATTTAAAATTTAATTAGGCCTAAAAGATCATCACTTATCAGGGTGCAATCGATATATTTTGACAGCTTTTTGAATGTATTCATTAAGTTTGAGTACATTTCAGTGAAATTTTGAATTATGCTCAACCCAACTATTGTCCATACTAAATCGTTAGCAATAAAAATGTTATTTAAATTTCAAAGACATTACAGTTTGATGCTAAAATAAATCCACGAATCTATGACAGAAGCTTGCAAGGTGAATACTATCGGACAGAGGCTACTTATAATATATAAATACCAGCAGGCCACGCAAGGTAGTTTTTGGTACAGGACAGAGTTCAACCAATATAACCGCTGTTACACGCAAGACATGGATATACGTAGGAAGAATAACTCCAGGAACCGGAATAGAAGGAATTCGAAAACATCTTCTGGCCACTTTCCCGCGGATCCAAGCAGAAGTAGAAGCACTACCCCAATGGAAAAATGGAAAAACCGAGTCATATAAAATAAAAATTGACAATGATCTATTAAAAGATGTATTTACACCTGACAATTGGCCGGCAGGTTGTTTAGTTAAATCTTATAGATTTTTTCGGTCCGAATGAATCCTGTAATAATATAGGTTACGACAGTCTCATGATAATGAATCTAAACATTCAGTGTATGAGGAATAAACTATTATTATTCGATAGTTTTATAAATGAATTACAAAATGTGAAAGTAATTTGTATTACGGAGCACTGGCTGAAAGAAGACGAAATTGCTAACTTTACTGTATAAAATTTTCTCTTGAAAGCACACTTTTGCAGAAAAGAATATACACATGGCGGAGTGAGCATTTATATTCACAGATCATTACAAGCCAGCGAAATTGTGAGCATCAGGGATCTGACTCAGGAGATTCACTGTGAAATGTGTGCAATCTACATAAAAAAGGTAAATTTAGTAGTTATAGTTGTATATAGATCTCCTTGTGCTAATTCTGATTTTAACATTTTTTTTAACATATTTGAAGAAATGCTACATAAAATTGAAACAACTTATCCTAAGGCAAACATAGCTATAAGCGGCGATTTTAACTTAGATTTTATGGCACCCAATAATAGAACTAAACTGTTTTGCGACCTGTTGTTACAGTATAACCTACATCAAAGTGTATTTGATTACTCTAGACAGACTAACAGATCTCGGACATGTCCAGACAATATTTTTTCCAACTTTCCTTGCAACCCAGCTGTCATTTTGCATCCTGGGATATCTGACCATGACGCTCAGGTCCTGTCATATGAATATCACCCCTATGAGGACATTAACAACAACTATAGACATTTCACAACTCACAATAAACATGTATTTGAAAACTGCTTGAAAATTGAATCGTGGAATAAAGTTTATGACGCAACGACAGCAGAAGCAAAAGCTGTTGCATTCCTTGATACTTTTATGGATCATTTCAATAACTCTTTTCCAATTACATGTAAAAAGTCAGATAAAAGAAATAAAAAATGGATAACACCCGAATTAAAAAACCTCAAACAGCTAATGTTATTATATCACAGTAATTTCAAAGAGAACCCATCAGATGCCAACAAAAATTTATACAATCAGTGTAAACAACGATATAACAATCTTTTAAAACAAACCAAAATCATGCAAAACAAGAGAAGTATAAATATATCCGACAATAAAAGCAAAGCAGTATGGTCAATTATTAACAGAGAATGTGGTAGGACTAATCACAAGGTAAGCGAGGAGTCTATTGATATCGAGAGTTTCAACCATTATTTTGTTAACCACGCTGAACAAATTGTGTCAGCGTGTGACACATCGGAAGATTTTACCACCAAATATATAACACCGACTTGTAGTAGTATGTTTTTACGCGCAATAACGGCTAATGATGTTTTAACATACATTTCAAAATTAAAAAACAAGAAGACTCCAGATATTTATGACGTAAGTTCGGCACTTTTGAAAGAGTTTGCAATATATATTGCCAAGCCCATGTCACACATCATTAATACATGCTTTCAGGAAGGACATTTTCCTTCTGTCTATAAAACATCTAGGGTTGTCCCTCTACACAAAAAAGGGGACGTAAATGACCCCCAAAGCTACAGACAGATCCATATTGTACCAAGTATCTCCAAAATAATTGAATATGCAATTCTCGACCAGCTAGTTACATACACTGAAAAAAATAACATAATAAACGATAATCAATACGGCTTTATGCCAGGAAAAAGTACGATCGATGCTATGATGAGCATCGTAGAAAATATACAACAAGCTTTTGAAGATAATGGTACATACGTAACGGTTTGTACGGATCTGTCTAAAGCTTTCGACTTCATCAGCCACACTAAATTGCTAAGTAAACTTGACAAATATGGTATTAGAGGCACTACTAATAATATTATAGAGTCATTCCTAACAAGTCGGATGCAGAGAGTACATCAAAATAACAGGTTTAGCCAACCTTTAATTTCTAAAAGAGGCGTCCCTCAAGGTTCAATATTAGGGCCATTTCTTTTTATTTTATATATAAACGATCTCGTTTGGCATATGGCAGCACTAGATCCAACTATAACAACAACTATGTACGCTGACGACACAACTTTCAGTTTCAATGTAAACCCTGAAGTCTTAAGCGAAACACAACATGCGGATACCATCATAAGTCATTCAAAAAAATGGTTCAATTCGAACGAACTCTTTCTCAACAGTAATAAAACTGAAATTCGTTCTTTTTCATTAAAATTAACCAATAATTTTTCACATGTGAGATTCCTGGGAATAGATCTAGATTCGTCTCTATCCTGGTCTTTCCACATAGAAAACCTGTGTAGTAAGTTATCACGAGCTGTTTATGCGATAAGAAAGGTATCTCAGACGGTGGACACTGAAGCAGCAGTGACTGCTTACTATGGTTTATTCCACTCTTCACTAAGCTATGGAATTTTAAGTTGGGGTAATGCCTCCTTTAGTCAACTCCAGAAAATGTTCATCATACAAAAAGCTGCTGTGCGTAGCATAGTGAACGCCAGACCTGTCGAACATTGTAAAGATTTGTTTAGACATTTTAAAATAATGACCTTGTTTGGGATAATAGTATTTGAAAACCTGATGTACATAAAAAATAACATCAATAAGTATATTCAGTTATCTTCTGTGCATATGTATGAAACAAGAGGTAAGAATAAACTGATACAACCCCGTAGAAGAGTGAATAGATCTAAGGTCTTAGGAATCGAACTATATAATGCTTTACCTGACGAAATTTCAAACCTGCCAATTAGTGCTTTCAAGAGAAAAATTAAACATCTACTAAAAGATATAGCTCCGTATAAAACAGATGACTATAGCAATTATATGAGGCTAAATGCCAGGCTAAAGGCTCAGGACTAATGTCCGTATTTTGTTTGTTATTAGTAGTATTTGTTAATGTATATGTATATTGTAATTTACACTTGCATGTTGATTTGTAATATTTATGTGATGTGTATTTATGTGACGTACCAACAATGTATGTACATTTACTGGTGAATAAATTATTATCTGACTTTCTAAGTTCCACTCGCATAATTGCGGTAGCAACAAGTGTTGACGGGCTGTGCCAAGTCAACACCCTGACTATTACTGATCGGAATTTAGGAAGGATCGCACAATATTACAGGTCTTCAGGATTACAGACTTTTGGAATACTTTGTGTAACTTTTCGTCCAGGCCCAGCTGTTGAAGGTGTTGTGTAAACGTGTTTGGTGTAAGGCCTGAGACAGACATAATGAGGGGGACAATTGTGACTTTGTTTTGTTTCCAAAGTCGTTTTATTTCCATGGCAAGGTCCGTGTATTTGGATATCTTCCCAGCGTAGGTGTTTTGGACATTCACATCGTTGGGAATGGCAATATCTATCAAATAGGTAATTTTGTCGGCTTTTGACTGGAAAACTATATCTGGTCTA
Source organism: Callosobruchus maculatus (assembly GCA_951848785.1). Classification (NCBI taxonomy): domain Eukaryota; kingdom Metazoa; phylum Arthropoda; class Insecta; order Coleoptera; family Chrysomelidae; genus Callosobruchus; species Callosobruchus maculatus. The sequence goes on from CATOUR010000378.1 coordinate 17,689, forward strand.
TTGGCTGGGATGGTCTTGTCTGTATGTATTTCAACGTCCCAGTATAGTTTGTACCGATCGTTTTCGAGTACTGATGTCGGAGTGTAATTGTAGTATGGATCTGTGTTTTCTATTAGTTTGTTTGCTGTGGCTAGTGCTTGGTGTATGACCTTGGCGGCAGAGTTATGTCTGGCTGTGTATTCGGTACCGGCAAGAACTTTGCATCCGCTTGTGATGTGATCTATTGTTTCTTTTTGTTGGTGACATTTTCTGCAGCTATCTTCTGTTATGGATAGATCTTTAATTATATATTTCTTGTAGTTTCTTGTCGCAATAACTTGGTCCTGGATAGCAAGCATAAATCCTTCAGTTTCTGGAAAGAGCTGGCCATCCTGCAGCCAGGTGTATGACTGTTTTTCGTTTATGTGGTCTTGCGTAATACGGTATCTATGCTTGCCATGGAGTGGTTTCTGCGACCAGGTGTTTATTTTTTCTTGTTGCGATTGTGTGGGATTGTGTGTGTCTGCGGCGTGGTCTGGACATGATAGGTTGAGTGGTGTATAGTTTCTGTCTGCTTTTACTATTGCTCGATGTAAATTTGTTTGCTTGTTTTGGAAGAAGTGTCTGAGTGTCTTTATCTGTCTTGTGCGAAGCGACTGTATATCTACAATCCCTCTGCCTCCTTGTTTCCTGTCTATGGTGAGCCTTTCTTTGCATGCGTTTGGATGTGACATTCGGTGTTTCGTGAGTTCTGTCCGTATGAGGATGTGGATGTTTTCTATATCAGTGTGTGACCACTTGATGATGCCGAAGGAGTATGTGAGAACTGGTATCGCAAATGTGTTAATGGCTTTTGTAAGGTTTCTAGAATTCAATTTGGTTTTTAGTAGCTTTATGAGGCGATCTCTGAACTCTTGGGTTAGTTGTGCCTTGACCTTTGTGTGGTCTATTTTAACGTTCTGATTGAAGCCCAGGTACTTGTATGTTTCGTCCTTGTTCATGTTGTTTAGTGTTTGGCCAGTTGCTGTTTCCTGTTCGGGGTGGTCCTTCCATTGGCCTTTGTTGATGTGGAGGACCTTGCATTTACTCATTCCGAATTCCATTCTGACGTCTGACGAGCAAACTTCTGTTATTCTGATTAACTCTCTCAGTTGTACTTCACTGGCGGCATATAGTTTTATATCATCCATGTAGAGGAGATGATTGATTTTGTGTTGATTTAATCTCTCGTGTCTAATGTTGAAACCGCAGTTTGTGTTGTTAAGTGCGTTGGAGAGTGGGTTCAGACAGAGACAGAACCATAGCGAACTGAGAGAGTCACCCTGGAAGATGCCGCGTCTTATGTGTAGCTCATCTGTCTTGATATGGCCGTCCTGGGTTTTGAGATGTATGTTGGTACGCCATGTCTCCATGGTTCTTGTAAGAAACTGACGTAGCCCCGGGTTGATTTTATATATTTGAAGAGTTTTCGCTAGCCAGCTATGGGGTACAGAGTCGAAAGCTTTTTTGTAGTCGATGAAACAGGTATGAAGATTCCTATGTTCTTTTCTGGTCTGCTCCATGATCACACTTCTTCAGTCAGGATGTTGTTTTGCGTGAGGTGTTGTTCAATTTTCCTGCATATTGTTGCGGTGATAATCTTGTACAAGGTGGGAAGGCAAGTGATTGGGCGATAGTTGGCAGGGTTCTTGGTGTCTGCGTTTTTGGGTTTTATATACGTTATTCCTTGCGTGAGGAATTTGGGAAGCCTATTCGGTTGGAGTATGGCTTTATTGATTTGGTCCGTAAGCATTTCGTATGTTGCACTAAATTGTTTGTACCAGAAATTTTGCACATTATCCACGCCTGGACACTTCCAATTATGGGTATGCTTTATGGTTTCAGCTATTTCCTCTGGTGTAAGGATAACGTCTCCCTGCTCCACTATATGTTGATGTTTCTCCTCTTCTTGTCTGATCCATGGAGCGTTTTCATTATGTGTTTTGGGTTCTGACCATAGGCTTCCCCAAAACTCAGTTAACTCTTGTTTACTAGGAGGTTCTATTGCTGTTATCTGGTTGTCGGCTGTTATCTTTTGGTAAAACTGTTTTTCACTTTTCTGAAAAAGATTGTTAGCATCCTTTCTGGCATTGGACTCGTTGTATCTGCGAAGTCTAGCTGCATAAACTGCAAGCTTCTGTTTAAGGGTATCTGCTATTTCTGATATTGTCTGTTGTGGCGACTTGGATTTGAGTATATTAATTGTTGTCTGTATGCGCTTTGAGCGGTTGTTATTGTTGGTGTATTGCGCGAGGTGTGCCAGATCCTTCCTGATTGTGCTAATTTTATTTTCAATTCTTATTTGCCATTTAGTTTTAGATCTTTCAGTTGTGCGGGCTATAGATCGTTTTGGGATTTTTTGGCCGTTAAGTGTGAGTGTGGTTGCTGCGGCAGCATATATAACAGTATGGATGTCCTCTAGGTCACTGTCTTTGGTTAAAAATTGCGGTATTATGTTGACATTTATTGTGTGTAATATTTGTAGAGTGTTGTTTTTAAAAATTAGTCTGGGTAGAGGATCTCGCAATGTAGGATTGGTGCCACACCATTTGTTGTACTGTGTGTTCATCACTTGTTCGGCAAATTGTGTGATGGCAGGTGGTATAGTAACGTTTTGGCTTTGTGTGATTGTGGCAGGTAAGTTAGTGCGTGTTGTTTCTGGTGTATCTGGTGTATGATCATTTTCTAGATCCAATTCTAAGTGTATGCTGGTGTGCTGGTGTATTTTGTTTGTTATTAGTAGTATTTGTTAATGTATATGTATATTGTAATTTACACTTGCATGTTGATTTGTAATATTTATGTGATGTGTATTTATGTGACGTACCAACAATGTATGTACATTTACTGGTGAATAAATTATTATTATTATTATTATTATTATTATAACCACGGGCTTTTGGTAATTGTAGGGAATGTAATAAGTGAGAAAAATACCCTAGAAAATTATTTTCGTCCAGTTTTCGTTAGGAAAATTTTCCACTTCAAATATCCACTTTTTGTGAAAATGGCCCGTATCAGATAATATGAATAATAAGACTAAGCCGAAGCCATGATTGGCCTTTACTTAAAATGGATCAGTTGTACGTATATACGCACCTATAATATTATATTTTGTATACATATATAAACACACACACGTGCCGTGAATAGAATGAGATGAATCCCTTTAAGGTGGTTCGTCACGTTTTCGTCACGTTTTATAAACGGTTTATATTTCCAGCAATAGCTATTTTTTATTGATGTTATATTGTCATGCCTTCTAAGAGGGTGTATTTCGTTGAATGTATATGGTTTTTTCGAGGATTGTGGGTATTTTTTGTACTAGATTTCTTGAATTTTATTTCAATAATATTTCAAAATACAGCGATACTAGAGCTTTCTAATTTTGTTCTTATATTTAGTGACACAATATGTCTCGAGCGACGCTAAGTTTTTTTGAAAAACTTGATTTTTCAAAAAGATACTTTGCTTAGTTTTTTAATTTATTTCTTTTTACGCCATTTCTGAGCGTAGTACAACGCAGTCGTAGATATTCAATCAAATAAAAAAAAATTTTTTTCGATATCTCTAATAATAACGGAAAGATTGATGAAAAACTATCAAAAAATCGGTTCCGACACGCCTCCCACTGATCCGTCCTACTTAGAGTGAGACAGAGAACTTTAGGCTGGCCGATAACAAGAAATAACCGGCCTTGTTGCCAAACTGTCAAAGAGAAGGATATTCCAGGAAATAGTTACTGGAAACGTGTTTATGAGTTATGCGGGTATTATGTGATAAGCGATGTTACCATATATACATTTGTCTACATAATATATTCACATAGCAATGTACGATTGTTTGTTTTTTTTTCATTCTATCTGAAAACTGGAAAACACTTATATATACCTGTGCAACCATCCGCGTGCCATCACGGTATCTTAGATGAATAGCTAAAGCAAATGATATATCGATTCAAAAAATGATACATGGATTAGTTTTAGAATATTATTGTGACTTCCTAGCAAGTTGAGCGGTGCCCCATGGGTCAAATAATAAAAAAACATAGTTACTTCCAGGCGAGTTCTTGTTTGAGGGATGTCTCGCGTCGCATCTCCGCCGCGCGGCGTCGGCAGACGTATGGCGTGGAGCGGCACGAGTAGCAATAGAGCGTAGCGGCCGGCGCGGCGGCTTTCGCAAAGCGTTTGAGGTGACGCCGCGCCGCCAAGAGCGACCCGCCCGTACGTAACCGTGATGGTTACAAAGCTGCCGCCGCGGACCCCTTTTTTATATGTAGAGGTAGTGCTGTATACCACAGAGATAATTCGATTTTTTCCTTGCAATTTGTAAATGCTGAGACATTATACATTGTCTTCTATTCTTCTCCAGAATATTTATTCAGTTTTCTGGAGACTGTTCTTCAGTGTGTTGTTATTAGTGGTTTGTCTGCATTTACCCGTAGTTCGCCTTCATTGTTTCATTGTTGCTTCATTTGTTGATCACTTTAGATGTTTTCCTGAATATTCTCAGGTCACTGTTCAGATTTTTCATTTGTTTTTCTATTTGTTCATATTCGAGTGCTGAAAGCTTGAATTTTTTGGCACCTCAGTTGTTGATAATCTTTATGTGTCCTTACTTCACGAAACGTTGTTTTAACTTTTATTACATTTTGATATAGGTATCATCATGAATTGAAGGGTTGTAATCGTTAAATTCTAGCTAACTATTTCAGGTTTTACTTTTTTTCAGGAACATAAATATACTGCTGAAATTAATAAATCTGATGTCATTCTTGCTCGGGCCACCAGAAGTTGTAGTGCCCGATGCATTTTTCTAAACGCCACATGCATCATAAATGGGATCGAGCATAACGACGGGCTAAACGAATTTTGCGCACCGTATCGTAAAATGATTGATTCGCTTCTCCAATATACAGGGTGAGTTTTTAGTACCGGCTCGGTCGATAACTCCACTACTGTAGAAGATAGCGAAAAAAGTTGTATATAAAAGTTGTAGCCACGGATATGCTTCTTGCTCAGAAAATATTTTGATTTATACAGGGTGATCCGTAACTACGTGGTGATGCAAACATGCATTTTTTTAAATGAGACACCCTATATATTATTCCATATTTAAATTCTACTAATGATTTCCGTTCTTCCGATATAGAGTATTGTTACATTATACGGGGTATTTCAAAAGTTATGACCATTTTTGTATCCAAATTGCTGTCAAATGAACGTACTGTATGTCAAAAAGTGGTGAATCAAAAATCATTTTTTTTTACACGGATGGATAAAAAATATTATGTAGTCTTAAAATCGGCTATAAAAAAAGCCCGCGACGCATATTAGTATACAGGGTGATGTAGAATGCAAAATCCAGATTTTCTCTTTTTTTTAAAATGTAACCCCCAATATTTTATTATCCCAAAGAATTGCTCTTAATATGCTCTTTCATCTTTGTATTGCACTTGTTGTATCTACATCCATCATTTTCCGAGATATTCCGATTTTTCTGTAAATTTGAAATATAGCTCCTATTTGTGTACTGAAATTTATTTATTTTGACAAAGTACTATCGAATTTGTTTTTTATTTTACGAACAACTAAATTATAAGGTCATGATACTATTTGATGAAGTCAAAACCCCAAATTAACGAGATAATAAAGTCAAGTATGCTGAAGAAACAATTTTGTAGGCGTGATGCATAATTATCAAGCAGATTTATCAGGTAGGCTTTGAAAAATTGACAGTTCTCATACCCTGCTCAACAATTCTGTACTGTGTGAAAAACCAGCTTTAAAAATTAATTTTTCCATTGGGGGTATTTAGGAGAATCTTTGAGAAATTGCCTACTTGCCTCTAGAATATATCAACTATGAACAGCAATATCCAGAACGGAGGCACTCTAAAACTAATGCGTTTGAAAGATCGGAGAATCGTTTTATTTGGACCGTGTCGTTTAATATTTCATAGCCTACCTGATAGATCTGCTTGATAATTACGCGTGACGCCTACAAAATTGTTTCCTCGGCACACTCGACCTATAATATCTCGTTAATTCCGTGTTTTGACTTGATCAAGTACTATTATGGCCTTATATTATAGTTGTTCGTTGAGCAAAAATAAAATTTGATAGTATTTTCTCAAAATAAATAAATTTTAGTAACCAAATAGAAGGTATATTTAAAATTTGTAGAAAAATCGAAATATCTCAGAAACTAATGAATGCAGCCATAACAAGTGCTATACAAAGATGAAAGAGCATAATAAAAACAATCCTTTGGTATAATAAAATATTGGGGGTTACATTTAAAAAAATAGAGAAAATCTAGATTTTGCATTCTGCATCACCCTGTATACGAATATGCGTCGCGGGCTTCTTTTATAGCCGATTTCAAGACTGGATGATATTTTTCATCCATCCATGTAAAAAAAATGATTTTTCATTCATCACTTTTTGATATACAGTACGTTCATTTGACAGCGATTTGGATACAAAAATGGTCATAACTTTTGAAATACCCTGTATAATGTAACAAAACCCTATATCGGAAGAACGGAAATCATTAGTAGAATTTAAATATGGAATAATATATAGGGTGTCTCATTTAAAAAAATGCATGTTTGCATCACCACGTAGTTACGGATCACCCTGTATAAATCAAGATATTTTCAGAGCAAGGAGCATATCCGTGGCTACAACTTTTATATACAACTTTTTTCGCTATCTTCTACAGTAGTGGAGTTATCGACCGAGCCGGTACTAAAAACACACCCTGTATATTTATATTATCACTCAATTTCCAGATTGTATGTAGAGTATTCCATCTTTTTTTTTCAAATAATGTAAATTTCTATAGACTCACATTATTTGCAAGTATACACGCCGGTAAGGGTGGGGGTACTAAACGCTATCAAAATCGGTCCAGTAGCTATGTACTGAAATTACGATAATCATAATACATTATAATAGTCCGCTGATGTTTGTCCACATCCACGTCCACAGGTATATCTTCAAATACAATGGTCGAGTGGGCCTGTTTTTCATCATAAGTTCTATGTGAATACAAAAATGGTTGCAACTCGCCCCTCAAGCAACTCTCCCGGCGATCCTAATTATTAATATGCTCCTTACCGAAAAAAAATTAAATATTATTAGAAATCCCTAAAATGCTAAAAAAAGAAATTAGGAGCTGTTCTGGTAATTTTCATTTTCCGACAGAAAATTGTAGCAGCGCAGTGGTTACTGAGATGATGCGAGGAAAAATGACAGCAGATAGATAGAGGGGCAGACCGACTGAAATCAGTGACATTATTAAATCTTCATCATGGCGTGTAGACTCCACAAAACGTCAAAAAACATAATTATTATCTCGATGCGAAAAATGTTTCGCATTTACAATACTTACTCATCTCACCTGTGTGATTGTGTGGAAGTAATAAGTAGTAGGTAGGTAGGTATACAATAAATATGTTATGCTAATACCGCAAATGTATTTTGCTCCTACGGCCCATCACCAAGCATCTCAATTCATTTTAGCTCTTTTTTACCTGGCTACGTAGGTACATATTTTCAAATTAGGTATTCATCATCTTCTTTGACCCATCAGCCAAGCAGCCAGAATTTCCGTTTTATAAATTCGTAAAAAAAACTAGGTACTAATATTCAATTTCATTTTTAACCACATGTCACACCCTGTAAAATGTTTTCAAATCGCTATCGTACATAACCAAAATAACCGTCAACCTTATATCTGATGAAATTTTCAAACTTCCAGCAAAGACATACATACATTGAAAAAATTTATCAATAGTAACAAAATACCAATTATCCGAAAATAAGATACACAAACCCTCCTGTATAATGCCCACTTGCGAAATAATACAACAGTTCCTAAGCCTAGCCCTTCCCCAATTCAAAGTTTACAGATTACTCATATCGTCATATCCCAAATGATGGAATACGGACGGCCACCTGTGCTGTTGCTTGGCCTTTGAGGGACAAGCCGACGATTTTTTGTTGCCGGCACGGGTGTCGGATCGGTGTTCACAAAGGTTATTGGACAAGGGGATCCCGTCGGGTGGTTCTTTGAGCATCTTTGGCAACGTTGCTGTAGCGGCCATGGCTCTTTTCTGTATTTCTAGCAGACACGAGGAGGAGCTTCCAAATAAATAATAGTTTTGTACAGATGCTGCCCTCTCGCGGATTTAGCTTACTAGACAACGTGATGAACCACGTTAAGATACAAATAGCTTGTTTTTTTGTATGACTACATAATAGAACATGTAAATTGTAGTCTGTTTACAAATGATGCGGAAAACATAGTTTGCTTCATTTCCTATTAGCTAAAACTTAATTTTCCAAAGTTTGGACTTTCTTAAACGTGCTAAGAATGAATGGCTTATGTTTAGATATTATATGAAGCTTTTCACAACAACGTTAATTATTTTTCTATTAATAATAATACAATTTAGGCTAAAACGTTTTCTCGTATAAACACATCTCTCTTTCTCTCTCACACACACACACCCTTTGTTTCTCTGTTGAATAATAGTAAATGATTGAACGAGCGATAAGCACAGTAATAACATAAGTACTTGTGTTATTACTATCACCGTGAGTTAAATACTACAATTTAGGCAAGCCTAAGTCGTTTGCCGACTTTGTTAGGAAACAAAATTAGCTATAGCTGGGAAGCGGCAAAAGATATATTAAAGCGAAGTGTACTCTTTAAACTGAATTCCAAGCTTTCGGAGAACTATGCCTCCATCATCAGGGAAAGTTTGTTGAAATTGTTGCTTAGGTTAGAAAATACGCAATGGAATATATTGGTTAGACTCGCACAAAAATTCTTTAAAAATATTATGATATTAAATAATATCCTCGTCAATTAGTTCATCACACGCGACATTTAGATTAAACAATCTATAGATTGATAAAATAGAATCAGATATCTGTTGCGTTCGCGGACTGGTACCACAATGAAGATTTTTCCAGCCCAGACAGGAAGCGAGGTTATTTAATATCATAATATTTTTAAAGAATGTTTGTGCGAGTCTAACCAATATGTTCCATTACGTATTTTCTAACCTAAGCAACAATCTCAACAAACTTTCCCTGATGATGGAGGCATAGTTCCCCGAAAGCTTGGAATTCAGTTTAAAGAGTACACTTTGCTTCAATATATCTTTTGCCGATTCCCAGCTATAGCTAATTTTGTTTACTACAATTTATCTACGACCGTAGTAACGAAGAGTACGATTTAAATACATAATAATTACTGAAAAATTACAAACAGTTGACAACTTATTTGAATTCACATTTGACGTTCCATAGCCATCTTTGCAATTATTATTATAGCACATATTTATTTAATCATATGCATTTCCAAGTCATCAGTATTAGTATCTAGTAGGCGTTGATCATACCTCACGTCTGGAGCTGATCTGTGCAGAAAAAAATCACCCTGTTTGCTTATACATAGGTAGTATTACCTGTTCAAACGTAGTTAGGTAATCGCTGTATAATTCAATGGGAGCAGATAAAATCTTTGATAGTTTTTGATTCACTGAGAATTCCTAAGCCAAATTTTTAGTTTATTTATCAACTTCCTTGTCCAATATTTCTGATGAAAAAATTAATCGTGATATACGGTCCTTAAGTCGCAACTACACTGTTAAATATATAATTATACAGTAAGAATGAAAAATTACTATCACAGCAGATAACACTAATTTGAAAACAGGTTCTGGGTCAGTCCGTTGACCTATGTGTATAAGCGGCATAAACTCCTTATACTCAATTCTTGTATTATATAAATGGGGTCAGCAGATGTATCGAGTCACGTGAAAAAAATCTATATTAATAGCGAATTCATAAATTGGATAAGAAGAAAATTATGTTTTTGTACTTGGCGATAACTACACGCGTTTTGTTTTCTCTATTTTATTATGTTAATTTATACATATGTAGCGTAAATACGATACTATTATTCAAAATAACACACAAAATAGTCATAAATCATGTGGATATAGAGACTGGTTCAACAGTATTGGATGAAGACGGTGAAATTTCAGGAAAAAATGGAGTCAAGTTGACTGACTCAGTACTTCTCACACATAACAGTTGCAACCAAATCATCGCCCGCCTGTCGTCAAAAAACATCCAACACAAAAACTAGTAAATAGTTTCCTAAATCTCTCCGTAGGAACTAAAACGACACAGCTCAGCTTCAACTGGACGAAACAAAACAATCAGAAACCCCCAAATTGCTTTAAAAGCGAAGTTTGAGCTATTTTTATATTTTTAGTTTTTTTATTATTGCTGCGCCGCCACTGACATGATTTTTGAAAACCATACGCATTTTTCATCCTTGCCGTGGTAGTAATACTGCGTCTAAATTTCATTAAAATTAATTCCATAATTTCCATGTTACTAAATTCAGAACGACCTAAATCAATACCTACCCCTACTAATACCAAATCCCTTGATTTCTGTAATAGCCAAGGCAATATTCGGATAGACCTAACAAACGTCTATTATACCGCTTTCTTTCATAGGTCAATGGACACTATTATAAATGGAATAAATGTTTGAGTTTTACAACCCCCCACCGCCTAACCACCCCAATTTCACCCCCACCCAAAAAATAAAAAATGATCAGAAACCCCTAAAACGCCTAAAAACAAAGTTTGAGCTATTTCTACATTTGTAGTTTTTTTATTATTGCTGCTCCGCCACTGACACGATTTTTCCAAAACATACGCGTTTTCCATCCTCGCCACGGCAATAATACTGTGTCAAAATTTCATTAAAATCCATTCGATAATTTTGACTTTACGCAATAAAGAACGATCTAAAACAACACTCGATCACAAATTATAAGTCCCTTGGTTTCTATTATAAGCAAGGTAATGTTCGGATGGACCTAAAAAATTGTATTATCCCGCTAGGTCTTTCATTCACAGGTCATTAGATAGCCCATTATGAATACAACAAATATTTCAGTATTACAACCTCCCACCCTTACCCAAGAAAAAGTAGAAAATGATCAGGAACCCCTAAAACGCCCAAAAAATGAAGTTTGAGGCATATTTGAAATTTTTCGTTTTTTGCTAATTACTCCGCTCCCCGTATAACGATTTCCAAAATTATAGGAACATTGCCCACTACGACCCCACAGCATAACGCTGCCCAAATTTCATCACAATCCATGCAGCGGTTACTGAGATTATGAGGGTAGAAAAACGCGACAGACAGACAGACCGACAGACAGACAGACAGACCGACGGAAACGAGTGACGTAGATTTTCGTTATGTACACATCATAAAAAGCCCAAAAAGCGTATTATCTCAAAATCGAAAATTTCGCGATCACAATACTCCCCTCACCTATCGGCGTGGGAAGTAAAAATCCGTGAAAAAAAATATATTTTTAATCAAAGAGTGTTGGTTAATAAATAAAAATGTGGAATTCTTTGAATTTTGTTTCAAACTCACCGTAAAACTAAAAAGGCTTTTGGCTTATTTATTAGCTAAATTATAAACAAATTGTTAGCCTGAGTATAAAATCTCCCCTTTTCAATATTTCTTTTGACGATTGCATCTGCACTAATTCTTTGGTAAACTGCTAGCAAACCCCAACCACATCCATCAAAATATCCAAAGATATATCAAGCTTCGAGATATTTTCCAAGGAAAATGTATTAAAAATTTAATTAAGCCTAAAATATCATCACTTATCAGGGTGCACTCGAAATATTTGGACAGATTTTTGAATTTATTCATTAAATTTGAGTACATTTCTGTGAAATTTTGAATGACACTCAACTCAACTATTGTCCATACTTAATAGTTAGCAATAAAAATGTTATTTAAATTCCACCAACAAACCGATACTACAGTTTGATGCCAAAATAAATCCACAAATCTATGACAGAAGCTTGCAAGGTGAATTCTATCGGACACGAGCTATTTATATTGTGAAAATATATTTATTGGGCAGTTATTTGATGAACCAATGACACTATAAAACGATTTATGATAGTCTATTTGTATATCTGTGCGATAAAATATTTTAAAAGTTTAATGGGCATTAAAAAGACAAACATTCTTTCATCAGTAGTTTATACTTTGGGTTTTGGCTCATGAATTATATTATTTAATGCTGTTTTATAAGACTTTGGCAATAAAGAGATATCATAAGTTTTACCGTTTACCCACAGCTTTGTTGATCAGTGTCCAATGTTTTAAGTTCAACCAAATTGACGTTGAAATCGCCTAATTCTTTTTTAATTCCACACAATCACCATTACGCACGCCAATTATTCTAAATCTTAGAATATTTTTTTGGTAATTTCAACTTCCTATCGTTATGTACACTGGAAATTAAAAGTTAGTTTTCGCTTTATATTTTATTATATACCACACAAGTGTGGATATAACCATTGATTAAAGTATTTCCCGTAAATGTGTCAATCAATGATATAACCCATTAAGTAGACATTAAAAAAAATTGTTTTAGTGAATATACTAACATACGGCAAACATTTTACGGCTGATTCTTTGAACAATTTTAAGAATATTTTGTTCGTGATAATTTTTGAGAAACCGCGTCGTTTCAACGATACAGGGTGGAAACATCTGCAAGAGCTACAACATTTTATTACCAATAATCACATGGTTGAGTCGCTTAATCTCAAAATGGCTTCCACCAGCTTGGATACAAGCATTAGTGATTGCCGAACCCTTTCAAACACATCAAGCTCGTTTTGAATGGAGTAACATTCAGAAATTATCCCATTTCGCAAGTCGTCCAAATTTTCCGCTGGAATAGCGTAAACTAGTGAAATTAGTAGCCCCACAAGAAATAATCTAGGGGTTTAAGTACAGCGATCGCGCATGCCATGCGTGTGGTCCACTTTGACCAATCAAATCAAACCAAAATGTGCTGGTGCACCATCGTGAATAAACCACATTGCACGTCTTGTTTCTAATGGTACATCATCCAGAAAGCCGGGTAGCATTTCTTCTAAAAGATTGCGATATACAGGGTGTCAATTAAGTATGTTAACAAACTTTAACCACGAACAGTACTCCGAAAAATAGAAAGAAAATGTCATATGAACATCGTTCCGGAAATGCTTCCTAAGGGAGCTACGCTGCTTTGCATGGGGCACCCTGAAGACGGTTTTCCCTCGATATTCTCGAAACCACTCATAACAAAATTATGAAATTAGGTACGGTGGGTAAACTTTGACGCTGAATCTGATTCTGAATTCAGAATTTCATAACATTAATCAGAGGCGTATCCTACGGGAGGAGTTAGGGGTAAAAATAACCCCATTTTGTGAGTGGTAATTTTTTTAATATTTTGATTTTAGAATATAGTATTTCATAGATTTATACGAAAAAATGATCTCTTGGTACATCTCGACAGGGCTAACCGTTTTCGAGAAAAATGCAAATTATTGAATCGAGGCAGGCTATTGTAAATAAATGCATTTTTCTCGAAAACGGTTAGCCCTATCGAGATGTACCAAGAGACCATTTTTACGTAGAAGTCTACAAAATACAAAACGATCTAAAACAACAAATACTCGTATGATGTACACAAAAAAAGTCCCTTATTTTCGGTAATAGGCAATGCAATGTTCGGATGGACCTAAAAAGATGATCTATGTCGCTAGGTCTTCCTTCACAGGTCAGTGGACAGCCTATTATGAATACAACAAATTTTTCAGTTTTTCAACCCCCCTGCCCCCAACCATCCTAATTTCACCCCCACCCAAAAAAATGCAGAAAATGATCAGGAACCTCTAAAACGCTTAAGAACGAAGTTTGAACTTTTTTTATATTTTTGGTTTTTTTTATTATTTCTGCACTGCCACTGGCACGATTTATAAAAACCATACGCATTTTCGATCGTCGCCACGGTTGTAATACTATGTCAACATTTCATTAAAATCAATTCAACAGTTTCCTCGATACACAATATAGAACGATCTAAAGCAATACTCGTATGATAACACCAGAAAAAATTATGAAAGCAACATGTTTTTCAATTTTACAGCCCCCCCACCCCCAACCACCCCAATTTCACCCGCACCCCAAAAAAAGGTAGAAAATGATCAGGAACCCCTAAAAAGCCTAAAAACGAAGTTTGAACAATATTTAATTTTTTTGTTTTTTGCTGATTACTCCACCACCCATGCACCGATTTTCAAAATTAGTAGCAACATTACCTACTACGACCCCACACCATATCGTTGCCCAAATTTCATCACAATCCATGCAGCGGTTACTGAGATTACGAGGCTAGAAAAACGCGTAACAGACAGACCGACAGACAGACCGACAGGAAATGAGTGACGTGGATTTTCGTTATGCAGACATCATAAAACGCCCAAAAAGCGTATAATCTCAAAATCGAAAAATTTCGCGATAGCAATATTCCCCTCACCTGTCGGTGTGGGAAGTAATAAAAAATCACAAAGAGTGAAAAATAACAAGATAACAAAGGTAAAAAAAAGAAATGAAAAAATATAAAGCTTGATTCACATTTCAAACAAGTGTGGCTCAGGCTCAAATAAATAAATTAATTAATATAACCGTAAACGCGGTCAATTATAAATAGCAGTGAAAAAGAGGTGTCAACAACACTCACCTTCAGGGTTAAGTGACCGATATAACAAAAAGCGGACAACAGGTGCAGCGAGCGGCAGCCGATCTCGCGAGTGCTGTGCTGCGCCCAAAAACTGAGCTGCGCTTCTCCTCCAGCAACAGACAAGTCGGCGGTCTGTGCATCGGCGGCCGCGGCCCCACTGCCTTGCGACGCCCGATCATAAAAATAAACGGGCGGGAAATGCCGGTTGCAGTCCCAAACGTGCACACAGGGCAGATTCCGGGAAGAAGAATAACAGTGCGAATGCGGTGGCCAGCAGAAAAAATAAATTTTCGCCTCTAACGAGAATCGAACCCGGGACCTACCGGTCACGAGCCATCGATTCTAACCACTGAGCCAACCCACCCCCATTTGAGTTTATTGTTTTTCTATGTGTTATTGTCAGAATTCACAATATTTCGTATTTTTATTTCATATTATTACATTCATTATTTAACTAAGTGACATCTTTATATACAAGATTTTTATTGTGATTGCGTTTTGGCAGTTAATCAGATTAATATCAAAAAACAATTATTTTTTCAAGAAAAATCAAGTAGTTAGCTAGAAAGCCTTGATTTTCAAGTTGCTTGATGTGTAACTACTTGACTTGAATTTCGAAAACAAATACTTGACTTGATCTTGACTTGATATCAAGTAGCTTGAAAATCAAGTCAAGTCGTGAATCTCTAAGTGAGAATGCGGTGGGCCAACAGAAACTAATACTCCGAGGGCTAATACCCCTACCGGCATTGAACCACACTATTATTATTACACTACTCAGGAAGTCTTAAGTCACTCTAAAAGAGTGATTTGCTTCTAATATCTAGTATTGACTGTCACCTGAAACTATGGACTACTATCATGGATTTGAAAATAGTTTATTAGATAATTATAACCTCTTGATGTATATGTTACGATTAAAGTGTTTACTTGGATAGTTTAAACACTAGCGGGATAGTATACAAACTATCCAAATGCCTGGTTAATTTGATGGAAAATCATATTTCAAGTAAAATAGCTATGAATATTGGTTGGTTTGTATACTATCCAACTAGCTTACAAACTATACAAGATATGGCGCTGAAGTATATAAGACAAAGATGTCACACATATTAACCAGTGTTTTCTGGTCAGTTTACAAACTATCTACATCATTTTGGATAAATTATGGACCTATATCTATTCTCTAGTACTACATAATAACCAACTCGTTGGTTAATGTAAACTAACCAATCCTCTTTGGTTACACTAGAACAATAATTTTTAGTCAAAAGTAAAGTTTATTCATAGATAAAACATACAATTGCTATTTGATTCGATTCTCTGTAAATCATATGACAATCATTCTTGTTATTAGTGTTAGGTCGTTGTTCGCGTATTCTGTTTATATGATGCAGAAGTACATTATAATCACTGTCATTCATTAATTTTGTATTTTAGGACTTTTTCTCGTAACATTCTAATAGTAACTTTCCAAATTGCTGTTGCTGATCCATTTTTGGTAACTAGATACCCTGTTCTTAAAACAACGACAGCAAACAATACCAACATGTCACACTTGCACTTGCCATAAGCATAACCTCACTTTTCTGTTAAATTGGTCAAAGAAAAGAGTTGGTTATTATGTATTACTAGAGATATTAGGTGCATACCTTATCTAAATGATGTGGATAGTTTGTAAACGGACCTGAACACTAGTTAATATGTGTGATACCTTTGTGGTCTATACTTAGCGGCATATCTTGTATAGTTTATAAACTGGCTGGATAGTATACAAACCAACCAGTACTCATAGCTGCTTTAGTTGAAATATGATTTTCCATCAAAATAACGAGACATTTGGATAGTTTGTATAATATCCAGCTATTGTATAAACTATCAAAGTAAACACTTTCCGTAACATATACAAAAGTAGGTGTACTGTTGCATTTTGTTACTCTCTGCGTCATTTTGTTTACTAGTAATTCCATTTTAAAGTTTAAAGAAAGAATTTAAATTTAGCCAATCGGCGGAATAATTCCCCCTCAAACGTGTCACGGCGATTTTTATTTTTTTGTCATTTCAGAGATAAGATGGGCAGCAAATTTTAGCTGGGACACACTGTATGCATATATCGCATTTGATATTTAGATAGAAGTTCTGTTTTTGTCTTTTTTCCATTTTACATTCATCATCAAGAAAATTATTCCGAAAACAATGAACAAATAATATATTTTATTTTTATATTTAATAGCTGTCCATGCATCGACTGTAGCGACCTCACTCGCATTTCGAACACTCAATTATAAAAATAAACATGTGAGAAAAAAATAGATACCAATATCCACAGATCAACGTAGATATCAAAATAATTGTCAAGTGGCGATTAGTGAATAAAGCACAGTTCAACGTACAGAAAGCTCAGGCAACAGCACTTATAAAGGAGTCTCTCACGTTGGCTTACTAACTCTGGAAAAGAGGGTCACCCAATAGTCGAGTCACCTTCCGTCCAGCTTTTGGGGATAAACACCAACAATAACATGTCCTGGCACGACCACTTCGTCAGTATTGCTAAAACGGCATCCCAGATGCCTGAAGTTTTGTTCCGCTGTAGGAAACTGTATACACCAGAGCAACTACTTTTTCTCTACAAGGCACAGGTCCGACCATCTCAGGTGTATTGCTTCCATGTATGTATAAGGATGCGCTTTGAAGCACTCTCTAAAGCCTCATCTTGACACTATCCAGAAGAGACCAACTACGCCTTTTCCAGCTGAAGTTTCTAAAGCGTCATGTGATAATTCAAAACGGTCAAATTAATTTTCGAACTCTTCATTTGTAAATTCAAACTGACAGGTATAAATTACACTGGACGCTTCAGAAAAAGGTGTAGACCAATCGATACACCTAACCTCACAATCTCCACAGCCTGGAACATCGAAAGAGGGTGGCTGACATGTAACTGTTCTACAGATCTTATCACGGTAGATGTTCGGGTGAGCTCTCTCAGGTAATAACAGCAAAGGCCGTCCGAACGAGGAACACTAGAGCTGCCTACTCCCCGAACCAGTCTCCTCGAGCATTCCTTCTTTTGGAGAACTTCGACGCATTGGAATGAGCTGCCGGGAAATTTGTTTCCCGACTACAACCTGCATCGTTTTAAATCTAACGTGCACTGGGAAACAAAAAACCAATTTTGAATTAATACCGCGTAACCGCGATTTAAAGCAAAGAAAACACAACTCCTGGATCCACGAAGCTAAGGACACCGCAGGCAGACTACGGAGGTCCCTCCAGCAAGGATGGACACGGAATCCGCGGTATGTCTTTCATCATTACCTTCTCTTCGTCAAATCGATCCATGTGTCTTTCATTTTTTGAACGTTTAGTCTGCGAACATTAATTTTAGTGTTTAACGTGCATTTCTGCAACACTGATCATAAAAAAGACATGTTTCCATGAAATCATTGCCGTTCTTCTTCTACGAAACAGCCCTCTTAACACTTATTTTTCCATCGTAGGGCATGAGGAAATCGTATTTTTTTATTTTTATTTGCTTCATCTGTATGTATGTCTGTTTGTAACCAACTCCTTTGGACTCCGTTTAGACTCATTCTAAACGAACAGATTTAATTGAAACTTGTTACTCTTATCAAGAACCGGTCACAATACAATAATTTTGTAAGTCTGTCTCATTATTCTGATTAGGATCACCAGAATTGTCCCAACTTTCTCTGAAGATCCTATATAATGGTGAAGGTGCCAGGTTCACCCTACATCAGCTTTTTTAGAAATGGTGGATGAGATACATCAATTTAACGCCCATAATCATGATGTCACTATAAAGTGAAAAATAAATATAGTTCGGTACAAATACTAAAAAAACGTCATTTTATAGCACTAACAAGAGAAACGCAGTTCTTGATATAAGCTGATAACAATAATGAACGAAAATCACTAGTTATTTTGAAAAAAAGCGTGGGTTGCTCAATATACCAAAAGTATGGCTAGAGATTCACGACTTGACTTGATTTTGAAGCTACTTGACTTGACTTGATATCATGTCAAGATCAAGTCAAGTATTTGTTTTCTAAATTTAAGTCAAGGCCAGTAGTTACACATCAAGGCAACTTGAAAATTAAGTTTCTCAAGCTAACTACTTGATTTTTCTTGAAAAAGTAATTCTTTTTGATATTAATCTGATTAACTGCCAAAACGCAATAACAGTAAAAATCTTGTATAAGGATGTAATCTTTTATTTTAAAAACATCCAGAAACGAAAACTCCAACAAACTTAGTAAATAATGAATGAAATAATATGAAACAAAAATACGAAATATTCTGAATTCTGACAATAATACATAGAAAAACAACAAACTTAAATGGAAGTGGGTTGGCTCAGTGGTTAGAGTCGAGGGCTTGTGACCGGAAGCAGGCACGTATCCAGAATATGGTTTTGGGGGGGGTCCAGATTATGGGTGTCACTTGGTTGACCTCTCGGGGGGGTCCAGATTAGAGTTGCCACCTTAAATCCTTAAATTTGCGGGGGGGGGGGGGGGGGTGCAAATTTGTGGATTCCATTTTTTAGACGGCATTTTATAACGTTTCGGGGGGGGGGGTCCGGACCCCCCTGAACCCCCCCTAAATACGTGCCTGACCGGAAGGTCCCGGGTTCGATTCTCGTTAGAGGCGGAAATTTATTTCTGGTTTTTTCAATCAAAAATAAATATCCATAAAAAAGCTCAGCGAAGAATCCCCACCTGAGCCTTCACTGTTGTGGCGCCGGGAAACAGTAACAAAGGCTACACACAACACGAGGCTAATGACCAGAGCAATCGATGCCGATGACACAGAAGTAAAAAAATGTAATATCCTCATTTGCCGTCCATGATTTGAGACACATAAGGCTTCTAACGGAGTTATCACCTAATCGATTTCTTGTTTTGGTAAGAATTAAGGCAGCTCTAGAGAACTGCCTTTCAACTGGAGCTGAAGAAGCTGGCGTCGTCGAAATGTCTTTGGCCATTGCGACAAGGTTTGGAAAAATACGTTCGTGTCTTTTCCACCATTCTAAATATCTTCAGTACTGTCCCTTGCCGCTTGAATACTATTTGTAATCTATTCATCGGTTTCATCTCGATCAAGTTTATTGTCAAGTTCCATAGCCCACGAATCTAGGCTATCGACCAGCATATTAATGCAAAAATAATGGAAATATTCTTAAAAACATTAAGATCTGGCAAATTCGTTCAATGAACGACGATTCTGTGTCGGTTGGCTTTAAAGCTTTAAAGTCATCGGGTGCCTTCTTGCTGTCGTAACCTCGGTGATTCCCCTATTTTAACGCTTTGATTCGCATTTTACAGATCGATATCAAGTAATAGCAAGTAGTTTGATTTTACTTGATATCAAGCCAAGTAGTTCAGATCGAAAATCAAGTCAAGTCAAATATCAAATTTTCAAAAGCTTGAGCTTTCAAGTCAAGTATTTAAGAAAAAACTCAAGCTACTTGGCTTGATTAATCCCTAAGTATAGCACAAACTGCCCCTCGCTTTTTCACAATACTAGGATTTTTCGTTCATTATTATTTTAAGCTTATTTTAAAAACATTCTTAAGTTTTTAGTGCTATAAATGCGCGTTTTATAATAATAGATAGCTGAATGAAATTATTAGTGAGAAGGAATACTATGTATTATTTCGTTAGCTGCCTAGGCGATCCAGAGGAGATTTAACCTTATGTCATAGGCAGTTAGAAATATTGTAACATACTGTATATTATGGTATTCGTGTATTGTGTATTAGTTGTCATGCATGATGCAAAGTCAAAGTGTTAGGTTAGATCTTTGAAGTGTAAACGTCATCGAATCGTATAGAGTTTTCGGGAATGACGGATGGACTCCAGAATGTCATCGAATTCTCTAGATGGTTCGATGAAGTGTATATAAGGCGCCACGGGTATCGTGGTAGTTCAGTTGAGTTGAGTTGTAACAGAGATAAGGTTAAGAGATACTGTATTGAGTTGTAAAGTAAAACGGTGAAAGTTACGTCCTGTTTGATTCCTGGTGTGAAGAAAAAGCCGTCGTGACAATATTAACTTTTTTAGATCACTGTATACACATTTTAACAAATGCATTCCAATGGATGCAGTTACATCTAATTACAAAACCATTTTTATTAAGGTGAACATCGAATGGTTGTAATATTTATGTATGGTCCACCGTGATCCACAGCTATTTTTACTATTAGCTATTAGATATTGTTCCCACCCTGATCAAGTAGAGTATTTCCATATATAACTAGTTAATTATGAAATATGCATTTAATACGTAGAATCATCATATTTTTATGTATCCGGATATACCTCATCGGATATCTTTTTGCTTGTACATAGGGGTTAGGTGGAACAGCAGCCTCTCCTGTGGGTTAGGCTGAACCTCGCCCTATATGTAACATATTTATTCGATATTTTATGCACTTTAGTAATAAAGACATTTATCATAATATTAAATGCTTGTTTTCCGTCAATGGAGTTACTTTTATCTCGAAAACCAATTTAAAAGCATATAACAGCGTCAATAATTTCTAGACATTAGAGGTAGAAATTCTAACACTCACAGACTAATCTAATACTATACAATAATCACTGTCAAATAATCTGTCGAAACTTCAGTTCTAATAAAAAGCTGCACAAAAGATTTGGAAATTTACAGGAAAAATTCGTTATGATCTGCTAAAGGAGTGTGCAAACAGAGCGTCTATCAGCGTGAGTGAAGCCTGCGTAGCAGATGAAGAGTTTGAACAAAAGTAATCCAGGAATATATTCAACACCAAATCCAACGTGTATGTCAATTGGTTGAAGGCCGTACACAGGTGATACCACAGCATAGTAAACAACCAGCATAATATCTCTGAGGATTTCCTATATAAAAATGGTTTCCACAAAATTTGACCTTGGGAGGATTTGTCGACGATTTTCCGGCTGTGAAGTTTGGGTAGAGATGCAAAAATGAAAATATCGGTACCGGTACCAAGTCAATATTTTTTAGCCAAATAGGCGCGTTTGGTTCGTACAGAGCATTTTGCGCAATTGTTTACACCCCTCAATAATTATATAATTATTTTCGATACGAATACAAACGTATCGATACCAGCTTGGAATACCTCAAAAGGAATTGATGACAAAAATACTCGATATTAGTGCAGAAATATCGAAGTATCGTTAGCATCCCTACAAAAAATCATCCAAAAGGGAGGATGCGCGTGTAATTTCCGCCAATTTGAGTTATTGTGCTGGTTGTTTACTATGCTTTGGTGATACCATACCTTCCACGGACGATATCCATATTTGCTTTGCATAAATACTTGTATATAGCAAAATAAACTAAACTAAACTAAACTATGGCCATAGACATCAAGGCAATTTTTACTATTACTATGTGTTTTTGGTTTTTAAGTAAATACGTTGCATATGAAATAAATTAGATTTAATAGATTACCTTGCCAGACACGTTGCACTAGAATCTGATAAAAAATAAAATCACATTATCTTCAACACTGGCACAAGTTTACTATCACTCAAAGATGTTATTTGTTTTTCAACACCACCTAACAACATGCGCGAGCCAAATGGGTTTCTAAAGACAGGAAAAATGGGCAGTTAAATACATATCAGCCTCTAATGCCTCTTGGCTTCTCATTTGTAGGATGTTAATTTAACAGGTATGTATGCGGACGTGACCGGTATCACATTTTTACTTTATAAGCTTACTGACCTGACCAAATTTTAATGAATTAGGATGTCTCACCTTTTCTGGTATTGATCCACAGGGCAAGTGTATATCACGTAAAATTCTTTCTAGGCTCACAACAGTTTTTTTTTCACTACTGAGGACACCGTCAAAATGACATGAAGCACCTCGTCATAGTGACGTATCCCCAATTTTTTTTTATGGTCGGCCTCCCGCAAAGGCTGAAAGCCTATGGCGCTGTAGAAGCGCTGCGAGAGGATAAGTATCGGTTCACGTTAGATTTGAAACGCTGCAGGTTGTAGTCGTCTGGAAACAAATTCCCCGGCAGCAGATTCCACAGCGTCGAAGTTCTCCAAAAGAAGGAATGCTGGATGAGACTAGTTCGGGGAGTAAGGACCTCGACCTGGTAAGGATGAGCCCGCAGAGCTTCTCTAGTGTTCCTGGTTCAGACGGCCTGTGGTGTTATTATCTGAGAGAGCTCACTCGAACATCTTCCATGATAGAATCTGTGAAACAGGGATAGGTCAGCCACCCTCCTTCGATGTTCCAGGCTGTGGAGGTCCTTTGTGAGGTTAGGCGTATCGATTAGTCTAATCGCTCTTTTCTGCATAGTGCCCAGAAGGTTTAGAGAGTGCTTCGGAGCGCGTCCCCACACATGGGAGCAATACTCCAGCGATGGTCGGATCTGTGCCTTGTAGAGAAGCAGCAGTTGCTCTGGTGTATACAACTTCCTACAGCGGAACGAAACTCCAAGCTTCTGGGATGCCGTTTTAGCAATACTGACGACGTGGTCGTGCCAGGACATGTTATTGTTGATGTTGATTCCCAGAAGCTTGACAGAAGGTGATTCGACTATGGGGTGACCCTCCATTTCCACGGTTGGTAAGCCATCGTGAGACTTCTTTGTAAGTGTTGTTGCCCGAGTTTTTTGTACGTTGAACTGTACCTTATTTGCTAATCCCCACTCGACAATTGTTTTGATATCTGCGTTGATCTGTGAGGCATGCTGCTGTCGCCGACGTACCGTCTCCTGGGATGATAGTAGCTTGCCTGGTTCCATGCACGACACTAATGTACTGTCTTCTGCGAAGCTGTAGATTGGATTGGATGTTATTTCCAGCAGCTCGTTGATGTACAGCAGAAACAGTGTAGGGGATAGGACAGATCCCTGAGGAACAGCGGCGTTTATTGAAAATACGTCTGTTGAACAGCCCTCGACTACACAGACAGAGATCGGTCGTTCAAAAAGCTATTCAGCCACTGGCGCAGGCCAGGTGGTAGTCCATAAGCAGCAAGCTTGACCAGAAGTCCGTCATGTCATACTCTGTCGAGTTGGCTTTAAAATATAGCCTAGCGGACCCAACCCCTCCCCCAGATGTCGCCGGGAGCTCTACCAGGAAAAAGTTGACTTTGAAAATAGAAAACGATCAGAAACCTCCAAGTCAACTAAAAACGAAGTGTGTTTATATTTTCAATTTTTTTATTTTTGCTGCTACTGCTACTGCCACGATTTTTAATCGTAATGCTGAACTATCTAAAGCAATACTGGTATGTATGCATCAGAGACAGAACATGCATCGATTTTCAAAATTATAGCAGCATTACCTACTACGACCGCACAGCAAATTACCACCCAAATTTCATCATAATCCATGTAGCGGTTACTGACGTTACGAGGCTAGAAGAACGCCAACAGAGAGGCCGACAGACCGTCTGACCGGCAGACAGACCAACTGAAATGAGTGACGTGAATTTTCGTTATGTTGACATGATAAAATGTCCAAAAAGCGTGTTATCTTAGAATCGAAAATTTTCACCTATCGGTGTGGGAAGTAATTGACAGTGTTCGTTAACGTCAAAGCTGGGGTAAGTTGGAGCGGTGAAAATCTCACATTATTTGAATTGAGTAAAAAGAGCATATATTGAACTGACTAAAGTTAAGTGAGGTGAGATTTGTGTGGAACGAATGTGACTCACATGCACACAATGATTTATTAAAGTAATGACGGATTTTCTATCCTCACTTATCTCCTGCTTGGCAAAGGTTTTTGAAAATATAATAAAGAACAAATTGACAGAATTCTTAGAGAAATATAATAACATATTTTCAGATAAACAGTTCGGTTTCAAAAAAATAAACCTACTGAAGATGCGGTGACATATGTAATAGGAGAACTATGCAAAAATGAGGACAGAAATATTCCAACATTATGTGTCTTTCTTGACCTAGCAAAAGCATTTAAAAGTTACCTAAGTGATAGAACACAAACTGTTGTGATAAATAAATGCTCTAGTTCTCCATTGCCTATAACATGTGGTGTTCCTCAAGGAACGGCACTAGGACCATTATTCTTTAACATATATATGAATGACCTATTTGTGGTTGATGTGAGTGGAGATGTAGTGAGTTTTGCAGACGATACAGCTGTTATATTTTCTGCTGAAAGTTTGGAAATATTAAAATCAAAGGCTGAATATGGTTTTAAAAAAATGTTCAACTGGTTCAATAGTCGACTTTTAACAGTCAATTTCAACAAGACTCACTTTGTTCCATTCGCGTCGTACGCAAACGGCTTACCGAAATACACCAACTTACAAATCAGTTGTAAACAGGTAGCTCTATATCAATGGTCACCAGTATCAAGTACTTAGGAATATATCTGGATTGCCATATCAAATGGAAGGAGCATACAGAATATGTTGTCAAAAAGATTCGTTACGTTATAAGCAAATTTAAACTCCTTTCCACTATACTTACCTATGAACATATGATCATTGTATACGAAGCAACTGTTCATAGTCACACACGATATTTTATTGTGGTGTGGGGCGCAGCATGTAAAAATAATATAAAAGCAATAGACATTATACAAAAACGTTTAATAAAAATTTTGTATAAAGTGAAATGTAAGGTACCTGGGTCGAATATGGCCACCTTAAGGTTTGGTATTTTTTTTTAATAATAATAAAGCTAAAACAAGGAAGTTTTAGCACTCATTTATAAAGAGTGGTTATTTATCTTTACAACTAAGGCAAAAAAATGCAAAGACTTCAAATGATGGAAAAGTATTTTAAACATTTTTTAAAATATAGAAATTGGCCATATTTCCGACGGGGGAGGTAAATATGCCCATAGATCTGGCCATATTTACTGTATGAATTAGATAGTTTGAAAGACTTCTAAATAAAATGAAAAAAAATAGTTGTTATATTTTAACAGAAGATTTATTTAAAAGATATTCTTTGGGCGATATTCAGTACAAATAAAGAACCATCTTTACAAGAAATATAAATTGGACAATGAGATTCAACAAGATCTTCTTAATTCTAAACTTAAAATGCTTAAATATACTATACTTATAGAAAATCAACAATATTATCAAAAAAAAAAACGTAATATTTGAGATCCTTGATAGATAAATCACATTGCCATGTTAAACTAGAAAAAAAGTAAGTAAATCTGATGAAATGAATATTTATAATTAGTCCTGACTGCACAGAGTGCAAACAAATTTATCTGTGTCTCTTTTTGTTAAACCAACACACTCTTCATGGACGTACGTTTGACATAAAAAGCATAGTCTCATATCTGCTATTCTATCCTCACCGCAAACGTAGCAATACCAGGAGTTTTTAGATTTTTTAGAATGCCCTTTGCCTTTTTGATTAGAAACCTTAGAAGTGACTGCTGTAGTCTTGTTCATTTCAGGAGAATATTGTTTCCTTTTTTGAGAAGAGACTCTAGATGGACCTGGTTTATTCTCAATTTTTTGTTTACTTGCATTGGATGGTTCTGGCTTATTGTTTTTTTCTTTAAACATTGATTTTGTTAGCTCCTGTGCCAGACTATTGATAGCTTTTGCTCTAGCTTTAGTTTTTGGACTTGACGTCTTCTCCGGGGTTTTTAAAATTCCACAAAAAGATGAATATGACTCATTAAGTGTAGTGGAGCAGACTTTTGATTCAGTTTTCAGGTCTCTATTATTCTTGTGCTGTTTTAGCTTGGATAAAGGAATCTCATCGCTACTATCGAAATCGTCATAAACACTTGGCTGGGGTTCTATGAATTTCGATCTATCTACTTGAGTTGGATGCTTTGAATTATTATCAGAACGATTTGCAGTATTTGGCAATATACGCTCACTTGTCTGGGAATCATTTTGATCTGGATGCAGTATAGGCACCGGGTTTTCAACAGGGATGAAATGATTTCCACTGAAATCAATAGCGGTGCTGTCATTGGGATTATCATTTACTTGAGCAAGAATGACCAGATTTTTGCCAGCAACAGTATCGTTGCTTTCAATGGGATCGTCATTTTCTTGAGGAGGAATCGACAGATTTTCACTAGTATTATCGCTATCATTCGAATCATTATTTTCTTCATTTTGAGACGGTCTAGGTATTGTTGAATCAAAGGTAGGTATGCTAGGAGCGTATACCTCTTCCGGTATCCTTTCAGGATTAAATGGGAAAATTCCGGTGGCTTCAAATCCTGATTTGATATTAGCAGGTGTAGCAGCTTTATCCCACGCTTTGGAAAATAATATCCCAAAACGTTGTTTTGTTATTTTCCTGTCTTCGTGTAGTGACCAATACTTTAAGACTTCCTCGTCCCAGTAATATTCAAAGGATCGAAATACCGCTTTGTCCATCGGTTGTAATTCATGCGTGGTGTTACTAGGAAGACAGAAAAGCTTGATGTCAAATTTTTCTGCTGCTTCAACAATCGAATAGTCCAGGTGGCATTTGGCTCCATCAAAGATAAGTAAACAAGGTCCGGGCAATTTGAATTTGGAGAAATGATGCATCCAGCTTACAAACGTTTCAGAGTTCATGCTCCCTTTGGGTGTCATTTGGGCTATTGAGCTGGTTGGTAAGGAATCTATCCATTCTGGCTTCATGCGTTTGCCTTTAAAGAGAATCATAGGCGGAATCGCATGACCTAAGGCATTGCCACATGAAACTATTGTAACATTCTCACCGTGTTCTGATGCTACTAAATGTACCCTCTTGGATCCACGTTCAGCCAAAACTTCTGGTGATTTGTGCAATGTAAGTTGGCAACCTTTTTCGTCAATGTTGAATATGCGTTCCGGTTTATTCATAATGTCATTATCTTCTAAGATTTTTTTCAATTTAGCAAAATAATCAGAAACAACGGTTTTATTCAACTTTTGCGCCCTTGCGGGATTCAGGTGTTGTGCCTTTCGCTTGCTGATATTTCTATGACGTTTCAAAAATCCTCTTAGCCAATCTCGCCCCACCATCGAGTCTCCATCTGACGCTGAAATGTTATTTCGATCACAGAATGTCTTTACGCATCTACGTAGTGCGCGTTGTGTCAATGGGTATCCCACGTTGCACAGGCGAATAATACGGGATGCTAAAATCTTCTCTTGTTCAGAGTTAAGGAGCGGTTTTCGACCCAATGTAGATTTTGTCTCCTTTTTCTCTAGTAAATAACGCCTTAAAGTACGTCTTGGCACATTATAGTGCTTTGCAGCCGTATATACTTTCATGCTACCGCTTTTGATTGCAGTTAATGCTTGTTTCATGGATGCTTCTGACCAATTACCTCTAATCCCTTTAGATTTATAGCGTGCCATGGTCTAAAACAGAAAAAAAAAGTTTACTACTTAGTACCTATCGGAAATATGGCCACACGGTGGCCATATTTGCAGTCATGCATTTTTTACGTTTTCATATTCACGAATGAAAAACTCACTATTAGTTTGGTAATTAAACAAAGAAATATCAAATTGCACTCGTCACACAAAACCATAATGTGATTTACAAAGATTCTTGAATTGAAACTAACAGAATACAGGACAATACTTACTTCATGTTTTTATAACCTCACAACACGTTTCCATTTAATGAACACTGGGCGACTAGCAGGCGCGCGGGAGAAATGACAGGTACGCCGTTCGGATACATGCTACACTAGCGACAATCTATGGTCACGGTCAGGTTATTACAATATTCGTATTTGAAATAATGGCATGTGGCCATATTTTTCGGCTGGCCATATTCGACCCAGGTACCTTACATATCCTAGTGACTTGTTATTTTCTAAAACAAAAACTCTAGATATCCGCCAAACATGTTTCATGTCATTGGGTACATAACATAAATATGATATAAGATATGCATGTAATGTTGTACCAAAAGCAAGAAAAAATACTTTATTACGATGTCAAACATTTCTTGCTCCAAGACTACACAATGAGATACCAGAAAGCATAAAATGTCTAGTGCCTTTAAATTCATTCAAGTATGGTTTAAAACAATGGATAGTAAATAACAATCGCATTAAAATTCACCAACTTGTAGACATATGTAATACCTATTATTACTAATAAATATAGAATACATAATATTTAAATACAAATATTCCTGAATTTAACCCTTATTTGTTGTTTCTATTTTATAATAATTACCTTATACCCTAGCACAAGTTTTTAACTTTTTTGGGGCACTTGTTTATTGTATTTTATTTATTTTATATTTACAATAAACGCTATACTATACTACTGTATTCGATACGATGTAGCGATCGTTCTAATTTCGAAACGGAAAAATAGTTTGCAACAGATTAAGTTGCATGTCCGAAGGCGATGCATATAAAGTATTTCATGCATATTATGACAGCAATGACCTTCCTAGGCGCAATTGGCAATGACGCCAATACATTTGACATCTTGTTTACTGTGTTAAATTTGATTGTTTTAAATAAAACTTGGAAGATCACCCAGGTCTATTTTCGTTTTATACAATTTGTTAGGAGTTAAGCAGGCGCAAAGTGTAACGTGGTCGCTGAAGCTCGAAAGGTGGGATCAAATATAATTTCAACGTAATTTATTACTAATGTTTTCTTGGCGGCTTACGTGAGTACTTAGGTAGTTATTCGTGCATTGGATGCGTGCTTGTTGAACATATTTTTTTTAGAGTTGAGTGATCGCCACAATTACTGTGGGATTATCCTTGGATGGCTCATATACAGTGCGGATAAAAACGCCCCAAGAAACATTTTAGCAGCCTGTTGGCTTCATGGGGGTTTTATTTTGGTTTTAAGATGGCATTTGATGATAAGAGTTGTCTTTTATGACTGAACTGACTAAGAGCAAATGCATTACAAGATGAAATTATCCTATCAATAGGTTATAAGGAGTATCCATAGAACCAATTTAGACAATAAAGTTTTAAGGAAGCTTTCATCATCATAGTCACAATGTCTTAACAGACATGTTGTGAACTCGTAAAATGCATTAAGTCGGAGCTACTGCCGACACGAATATTATCGATAGTTTTGAGGACTGAATCTTTCCATCGTTCGCGATTTTCTGTCAGTTCAGTGGCGCTCTTGATACTCATATCTAGCAACTGTTTCGTCGTATCCACCCAGCGTGCAGGGGAACGGCCACGGCACCGCCCACTCGGGGCGTGACTCGGAACTACAAGTTTCTCCATATTATCGCTTCTGTGAATATGTCCGAAGAATGTAAGCATTCTCGTCGACACAACGGAGGATAGTCTCTTTGGATTACCGAGCTCATTCAGTATGGAAACATTAGTTCGATGGGCGGTATAAGGAATTATCTGCATTCTCCACCACGTTCACATTTCAAAAGCATCTATGCGAGCTCGATCTGCCTTTTCAACAGTCCAAGTTTTCGAGGCGTACAAAAATATGGAGAACACAAGAAACCGAACCAGCGACATTTTGCTAGCTTTAGTGATGTTATGGTCAGGCCATATTTTAGTAAGCTTTGTCATGGCCACCCGTGCCTGTTGAATGCGCCGTCGAATCTGATTCTCACAGCTACCCGAATTGTCGATAAAAGAACCGAGGTACACAAAACATGGAACTACCTCACAACGGCCTATTGACTTCATTTCTCGGTGATTGTCATGCTCTCTATCTACGATCATATTCTTGATTTTGTTGTAGTTAATACCAAGACCATAATGCTGCGCCTTGTTGGAAGCTTTAGGGTTGGCTTTAAGGATGCTAACGATAAGGTCAATAAACATTACCGATAAAGGCATCTTGAAGCATGTTTTGTCAGATACGCTTTATCCAAAGCTTCGATAAATATTTTTATGGAAGCTTTGACGCTTCGATAAATGTAAACCTTAAGAATGTATCCATAACTCAATAGGTAGTGCCAAATAAAGAAAAATTGGCATTTCAAAAGGCAAATTAAAAAAAATATTTGGCGATCAAGAATATCAACGTCATTTCAAAGCCTTAACCCCAAACACAGCTGACGTACAGATCCACAAAATGATCAGTTTTTAGTGTGTTGATTGAAACGAGTCGCATATTCGCCAACTTAACAAGCTAACGAACGTACGAAATAATTTCTGAACTAGAAATATACCGATTTCCGCAATTGTTTTATATACACAATGGACTAGTATCATGAATTTTTTTTTTTGGTTGCATATGATAGAGTACGTCATAAAGACCATCTCTTTTTTTTCTCCGATTTTTTTGGTACAGGAAAGCCGTGAAAATAAGGAAAATATTTGAATTCTCCTAGGGCAGTGACGTCACTGCCCTTAGGGCGAACAGCCAATCAAAAGACAGATATGTGTGCTGTGTTGCCGCATTCTGATGGCGCGCGAAATGCCGGAGCTGTACGCGGACTGGCTCATCTATCTTGTCTTCTGTTCCCGCCTGCGAGTCGGAGCTGTTCTTGGCAACAATGCACTGCTCATGATTCGCACGGGGGTAACTTTTTAATCAAAAACTATTCCATCCCCTTGTACCCTGTCCCCCCAAGATCATCCCCTTAAGGATCTAGGGTATAGCGCGCGAAATTGAGAATTTAAGAAAGACGTATTCCCGTGTTAGCGAGGAGGCGTGGCCGCCTGTTCCCTTTCTCCAGTGTGTGTGTCTAAGATGAGGGGAGATAATTCCAAAAATCCAAAGGTAAGGTCAAAAGGTCCAAAGGTAAGGTCTAAAGGTCACCATAAATATGAATTTCGCATTTCCAAGCTCCTGACGTTACCTTTAAACTTACAGTAATGACTCAAAGAGCAAATTGAAGAAGAAAGCTTGCGCTATTTAGCCTTTTTTGACATCGTGTTTGGTTGTTAAATTACAGATATTTATAGAATGTATGATTTTGCATTGCGAGTTTTTTTGCACATTAAAAACAAATTTTGAGAAAATCGGAAATAGCTGTCATTCATTAAGGCCTTAACTATGGCCTTCTGAAATATTATATATGTGGTTTGAAAATAGAGTGAGTTATGCGAAAAATTGTGAGTCCGTGTTTTACATGGCAAATACGTATATATAAATGTGTATATCCAGGCCCCTTAAACATTTTAAATGACAAAGGTTATCGAGTAATACCTTGTTTTAAACATAAATACGCCGAAGTACTTCATTTTGACGTTTGAATTTTTTTAAATCGGTCGATTAGTTTTCGAGAAAATTAGAATCTTTATCTTTCTCTATCTTAATCTGTTCAAATGTAAAATACAAAATGACCGTCGACCTATATCATGATGCATTATTTTAACGTTTTTTTAAGCGCGTGGTAGAGGTTCAAATTGAATGGAGAGTGGTAGAGGTAAACCATAAATCAAAAGATTTATATTTATAGAATACGTTCCAATGCCCTATATATGACTCTGGTAAGATGCCCTTTCCTGGCATAACCTGTTGTTTAATAACTATCCAAACTTGACCTCGGGCGAACGTCGTATTGAGAAAGCGTCTGTGAACCTCACCCAAGCTGTGTTAATAATCCAGGTGGATTAGACTTAATCTTCTTTCTCAGAAGTTTTATGAATCTCATAACTATAAGGAGGTATTTGTACCTTAACGCTGCTCCTACAATCCGGAATAGTTTCTCCGGAAGATGCGGGGAGCTGAAAAGGAACGGACGATGGGCGTGATAAATAAACAGGTGCGCGCTACATTAGAAAGAAATGGAAACAGTTATCTTAGCGCGTCGCCCGAAATTTGTAAAATTGAAGAGGAAGGCGATTTGCAGATGTTTTTTATCCCAATTCCTGACGGTTCATTTTCCAATATATTTACATGAAATTTTCACATGGTGTTTAAAAGGAAATTGCCCAGAGTGATATCGAAGCACTTTTTCATTTTTGCTTCTGGACTTTTCTTAAAAAAATTACAAAGTTGACGAAGAAAATAGGCAACTTCAAGCGATCATGTTTCATGTTCAATCAATTTTTTTCAAAAAATGCTTCGATAGCCCCTGTGTAAATTTCCTTTTAAACTTTATGTAAAAATTTCATTCAAAAATATTGAAAACTAGAGCGTCAGGAATTGGGATGAAATCACTTGAAAATGACCGTTTATGCTCTCCGTAGGAGCCGCCTTAGGATACCACTCGGAATAACAATTTAACAATATCAATCACTTGACTGGAAACAGCAAATAGGGTGGGGCACTTCGGTAACTCACTTTTCTTATATGTACTCGTGAGAAACTCACAGAACCTTCTCCAAAAACTGTGAAGTTTTCTGATGATTATAAAATGCTTTTGTAGCGTCAACGATAAATTGGCTAACAAAAAAGAACGACAAACGAAAATTTGCTTGAACATCGCTTCGTGAGATAATACTCTGGAAAAGACGAATCAGGCTTCAGAAAAATCCCAGCTATGGTTTGTGAAAAAAACAGCAAAAGAGAAAAAAAAGAGGTGGTCAAACCTTGTTTATAATTTATATGCGTTTGGTAGATTCCTGGTCGCTTTCCAAAACTTTTGATAGAGATTAAAGTTTGGAGGAAAGATAGAGTTGGGATAATTTAGGCAAATTGCTTATTTAAAATTGTTGTTCTATTACCCTATATAACTTTAGAAAGATCCCTTCTTCTGGTATAGTCCGATTTATTTTATTTATTTTTATTATTTATTATTTTATTAGGTTGTAGATTATGTCAGATTTATAGGTCGGCCGGATATGGTATCGTATTCAATTCGAATTGAATATTCATATGAACGTAGTAATTAGTGGCGTAACTAAGGGCCCGCAGCTGCGGAGGGGCCTCGAGGTTTTGGGGGTCCCGTAGTCCTCGAGGCCCAGGCTCCTCAACTCCCATCGTTTGTGCAACAAAAAAGTACTAAATTAAAGGTCACTATTATCCTTGTATGTTAGCATATTCTACAAATAATACTTCAACCTATGAAGCCCAAGATGCGTACCATCAGTAAAAAAGTGGGACGGTATTGAATTTTAAACTAAACCCTGAAAATCGGCCGAGAATCCGCAGTAAATTGAATAGTACGGGAAGAAGGCATACGTCAAAAAATTTTTGGCTAATTTATTTCGCTGTCTTCACAACACAGGTCACATTAACAACTAACCCATCCGTGTAAAATACAAACTAAACAACGACCTTCTAAAAAAAATTAAATCAAAAAACCTGTGCTTTCATACCACGAACTTTTCTTGTGATTAAGACATATAAGTTCGTTGTTTAGTTTGAATTTTACAGCTACATAATATGTGTTGGTTGTTTGTGTGATCTGTGTTGTGGAAGACACCGAGTTAAATTAGCCAAAAATTTTTTGACGTTTTTTGTTTCTAGAGTTGCATTTTAAAGCCTGCGACTTCATGCACATTGCTGTTTTTGTCAGCAAAACTCAACGTTAAGCCCTGAAGCTGGCAACAAAAATTGTGGAAAAATTGATAGTTATCGCCATATGTAGTGACCCGTGTTTATTTGCAAAATTTTGGCCACAACCCCAATATTTTCTCTTTAATATATACAGGCTGAGTTGATAACTTTTTTAACTTTTCATAGAAGTCGTTGAAATAAACTACTTTGTCAAGTAACTTTTCAGAAGACTGAAAAATAAACGAGATACAAAATAAAAAATGTATAAATCTGGGCTTGTGTATCAAGGAACCTAGTCAGTTTATCTTTAGTTTTTTGCTCCGATATGTGTCTTATCCATTCGGCATTGTACCTGTCGATAGTGCAGTAGTCACTTTTTGTTCATCTTTGTTGATTTTAAATTGGTAAATACTAAAAGCGGCAAATTATTAGGAACGCAACTTTTAGGATTTACCAACTTAGAATTAACTATACGATAAACTGAATGTGACAGTAGAGTGTAAAAGATAGTTCTGAAACATACCCCCCACTCTCCACGCCTGTAGACCCCCCACCATTAGCCCCCCACCCATACCCCCTCTCCACAAATTCTGAAACAGACCTCCCACTCTCCACGCCTGTAGACCCCCCACCATTATCGCCCCACCCCCCTCTCTTCACAAATATAGCCACCTCTCTGATGTATTAGAATGTAGTATATCCTCCCACCACCGTCTTAGAACATAATTAAACCTCTCTCCAATAAGAATGCCACACCCCAAGACCATTAATTGATAACCGGTTTGGGTGGAGGTGAGTGGGTTTTCAGTATAGGTTCAAGGGAACCAAAATGAAAGAAGCGTAAGCCGGTTTGATCGAGTTCAATAAACTGTTGAATGATGGTCATGCACCTGAGAAACCTGTTTGAGCGGATGTGAACCGGTTTGATGGGGTTCAAGAAGATTCAATGAACTTGCTCTCCGAATGCCACACTCCTAGACCATTAATTGATAACCGGTTTGAGTGGAGGTGATTGGGTTCTCAGTATAGGTTCAAGGGAACCAGAATGAAAAAAGAGTAAACCGGTTTGATCGAGTTCAATAAACTGTTGAATGATGGTCATGCAGCTGAGAAACCTGTTTGAGCGGATGTGAACCGGTTTGATGGGGTTCAATAAGATTCAATGAACTTGAAGTGAAAATCAAGCAGAAAGAAAAAATAGTAAACAGGTTTGGTGGGGGATAATCTCCATCAGCGATGAATATAGATGGCTTTAAAAAGGAAGGAGGTTAGTACAGCTGCAACTCTTGAAAGTATTAGGCATATGAAAAAATCGGTATAGACTACAAAGGCGAACATTTGCTGTGTTGTGTAAAATGAAGTGTCCATTGTGTTACAAACTTTTTGCATCGAAGTCATCGCTTAGCCGTCACAAAAAAGAGAGCTGTCCGTTTAGATTTGATGTAGTGTCGAGCAGCAAAAGGCGAAGGGTTGGAAGTAGCAATGATCCAACACCATCAACATCGGGAAGCAACGGTCAACCAACGCTCGATCATAATGCAGACAACCAAAGTGATAGAGTGGGTGGGAGACGGTGTGAAGCCAATGCATCATCAACATCTGTAACTGATCAGGGAGCAGACAATCAAAGGCGACGGAAGAGACGATTGGAAGCAACGGGAACCGCTGTAGCACCAGGTGTGGAGAAGGTAGCAAGTGCATTCAAGTCTAGGATCTGTACATATCGTTTTACAACCAATGAAGAAGTGAAGTTGGACTGTGATGCATTTTTTCAAGGAGTCAAAGAAAAAGTAATTGCTATTATCAAACAATACCGAACAGAATATCAGGCATTAAAAGTAAACTGTGAGCTTTTTGGTATTTATAGCAAACCAGAGAAACAGACTACAGATATAAAATCTTTTAATACAAAAAACAAAATTATTGTGATATCAACAGCGTTGGATGAAATATATGAAGAATTTAAGACAGAAATCGTAAATAAGTGTGGAACATTCGAAGAAAAAGAATCAGGGTGGTTGTTAATGAGTTTATTATATTTGGAGGTAAATATAAACCAATATAATCCTTTAAGAGCAGGAAGCTTCATCAAGCTACCAAAACAAATAGAATACAAGAGGGCTGTGCTGAATATCCAAAACAAAGACCAGTGTTGTTTTGCGCACTCGATTGTAGCAGCTCTTATACCACCGATGGGGCATCCATGTAGATCTACATCTTACCCACATTTCTCAAGTTTATTGAATTTTGATGGTATAGATTTCCCTGTACAGCTGAAAGACATACCAAGATTTGAAAAACAGAATAATATCTCCATCAACGTGTTTGGATTGGAGTATGAGTACAAAACAAATATATGGAAGGTTGTTGGCCCCCTATACTTTACATCTGGAAGAAGAGCCACTCATGTAAATTTATTACTACTCACAGAAAATGGTGAACATCACTATTGTCTGATCAAAGATATGTCTCGACTAATCTCCAGACAAAGGTCACGGCATGTGGGTCGCATTTATATATGTGATGGATGTCTACAATGCTACGATGCAATGGAAAAATTGAAACGACATCAAACTTATGATTGCAATCATGTTACAACGAAGCTACCAACAACAAATATGAGTTTGAACAAGTATGGAGAGTATATACCAAAAAACAAATTAAAATTCACTAATCTAGAGAAGCAGTTAAAAGTCCCCTTTGTAGTCTATGCCGATTTCGAAAGTATGCTGAAACCTATTCAGTATGCTGAGCCGAATAGTGAAGATTCGTTCTCAGTAAAAACGTTCGAGCATGTGCCGTTTTCATTCTGCTTCTATATAAAATGCTCATTCGATGATTCTGTATCACAAATAGTACAATATAGAGGACTCGATGCTGCTGAAAAATTTGTAGAGAAACTAGAAGAACACGTAGTTAGACTATATCATACATATTTGAAACAACCAAAAGAGATGTTACCACTGACACCACAAGAAGAAGATGAATTCAAGAAAAGCACAGTGTGCCATGTGTGTGAAAAAGAGTTCCAAGAAGCAGATATCAAAGTTAGAGATCATTGTCACCTGACAGGGAAATACAGGTTTGCCGCTCATTCAGTGTGCAATCTCAACTATAAGCTACCACGCTTTGTGCCTGTGTTCCTGCACAACTTAAGTAATTACGATAGTCACCTATTTATAAAAAAACTAGCATTAGACAAAGAAAAAGTAGACGTCATTGCACAAAACAAAGAAAAGTATATTTCGTTTTCAAAAAGGATTTTAGTAGAGCAAGGAAATGAAAAAGAAGACAATGTATTCATGAAGTTGCGATTCCTGGATTCATACAGGTTTCTACCCAGCGCACTGGATAAATTAAGTGAAACGTTAGCCTCAGAGGAATGCTGTGAAATAAAAAAATTTTTTTCCAATCAAGATGAATTCAATGAAATAAGAAAAAAAGGAATTTTTCCATATTCATACGTTGATTCCTGGGAAAAACTAAGTGTCACCTCGTTACCTAGCAGAGCTGAGTTTTTTGATATATTGCGGGGTGAAAACATTACTACTGAAGAATATAATCGAGCTTGCTACGTTTGGAAGCTTTTCAAGTGCGAAACGTTGGGGGATTATTCAGATGTGTATATTAAATCAGACGTGCTGCTTTTAGCAGATGTGTTTGAACGTTTTCGTATAGTGAGTTTGACGACGTACAAGTTGGATCCAGCTCAGTACTTCACAGCACCTTCGTTGGCATGGGATGCAATGCTGCGTAAAACGAAAGTGGAGTTGGACCTGCTAACAGATGTGGATATGCTCCACTTTTTTCGAAAGGCTATCAGAGGAGGTTTGAGCCAATGCAGTCAAAGAGCTGCAGAAGCAAACAACAAGTTCATATCAGATTATGATGAAACAAAACCCTCCTCATATGTAGTTTACCTCGATGCCACGAATCTGTATGGAAAAGCAATGTCACAGTGCTTACCAACCGGAGGTTTCAAATGGTTAACAGAAGGAGAGATTGAAAGCTGCAAGTGGTCCACTGCCGATGAAAACAGTAAAAAGGGGTATATTTTAGAAGTTGACTTACTGTATCCAAAGCATTTACATGACCTCCACAACGACCTTCCTTTCTGCCCTGAAACAGCTGTGCCACCCAAAGGAAAACACAAGAAGCTTCTGGCCACATTGAAAAATAAAACCAAGTACGTCATCCACTACAGAAATCTACAACAGTGTTTACAACATGGGCTACAATTAAAAAAAATACACAGAATTCTTGAATTTGACCAATCACCCTGGCTGAAAAGTTACATTGATCTAAATACCATTTTGAGGAATAAAGCAAGTAGCAAATTTGAGAAAGATTTATTCAAATTATTCAATAATGCAGTATTTGGCAAAACGATGGAGAATCCAGACAAACGTGTTGACATCAGACTTTGTACACACTGGGAGTCAACTCAAGGAAGTGTTGGAGCACAAGATTTGATTAGTAAGCCGAATTTCAAATCAGTTTCCATATTTTCCGAGAATCTAGTCGCAGTGCAAATGTCTCCCATAGAAATTACTTATGACAAACCATTATTTGTGGGCTTCACTGTATTAGAGATAGCCAAAAATATAATGTACAGCTTTTACTATGACTATATCAAAGCAAAATATGGTGATGATGCTGTACTATGCTACACAGATACAGATTCGTTAGTGATGCATATAAGAACAGACAACTTTTATGATGATATGAGAAGTAATATCAACTATTTTGATACATCGAATTTTCCAGAAAATAATATACATGGAATTACGAAGACCCCATCTGTGGTTGGAAAAATGAAAGACGAATATGCGGGAGCTCCAATTCACAAATTTTATGGCTTAGGTGCAAAAACATATTGTATAAAACTACAGGACGGTGATATCAAAAAAGCAAAAGGTGTGAGAAATAGTGCTATCAAAGAGTTAACTGTAGCTGATTACAAGCACATAGTTAAGGAAGGAGGAAACTTGTACAAGAAAATGTTTGTCTTTAAATCATGTTTGCACACTATTTACACAGAGCTGAAGAACAAGGTAGCTTTGACGAGTGTAGATGACAAAAGGTATTTTGTTCCTGGCAGTATTCATACTATGGCTTGGGGGCATCACGCAATCCCAGTAATGGAAAGATACAGACAAATCGAAAACCAGATAGAGTTTGGGGATATGCTTGATACACTTGTCCAACCTAAAAGTAATGATAAACAAGAAGACAAAGAAGAAGACGAAGAAGAAGAAGAATTTTATATCGCTGAGTTTGACTTGAAACTGCTTTAACACCTCCCACCACTAACCACATCCCCTCCTACATCTCACCCCCTCCAGTTATACAGACGTAGATGTATTAACAGGCCTGCGGTCATTCATGGTACACATAGTCAGCAAACATGTGGCGTGCATACAGTCATACAGTATCTGTGACGGATTTCACCAGCGCGTTAGACTACCTCTGTGATGAACTCAGTAAAAATCGTTGGGAGTACGACCACGAAGCAATTTACGGTATGGAGCGATGGTGGTCGATGGAAGAGTGCCAGAAACGAGCAAAACTGGAAGGTACAGCGCTCGAACTTACAGAACTGTACCAAGAAGGGAAGATCTGCGGAGAATGTTGGATAGGAGCCATCATTCGCCTGAAAACATACTTTCCAGAAATCAGACAAGTCTTCCGATTTCTACCTGAAGATGTTCAAATACGAATCGCTTTTCCTGAGGAACCAGCCACCTGTGAGTTGGAGTGTCGACAACAAATCCAGACTGTAGTTGAGGGTGTTGAAGACAGCGAGACACCAGGTCCAGCAGAGACACAAGGCACAACAGATACACAAGGTCCAGCAGAGGCATCAGGTCTATCAGAAACACCAGAGTCTACAGATATACTTGCTCCAACAAGTGTAATGGATTGAGAAGAAGCATAATGTTTGATTATGGCATGGTTTTTTCTTTTTTAAAACAATAAAACTATTTGTGATACAGAACATTATGTGTTGTTATTGTCATACTCACGCACTATCAATACTCACTCTCCAATTACGGTGAGAATAAAAAGATACAGAGCGTGTACGTAATTGCACAGTCACAACCCCCCTCCACTAAAGATATTGAGTTATATTGATGCAACATATCGATGATTGCTTAGTTGTCTCGAAAACACTGTAAGTCATGTGTGGTGAAGATCACTCAGTGAACTTTAAGCAGTTCAATTCTTTAGATAAACGTCTATTAACATTTAGTAAGTGGCCAAATCACGTCGACCCCCTACCTATCGCTCTAGCTGGATTCTTTTACACTGGAAGGGGTGACATATGTCAAGCATTTTGTTGTGGAGTTAAACTGTATAATTGGAGAAAAGGTGATTGTCCTATCAAGGATCATGTTAAGTATACAAAAGGTTGTGTTTATGCAAAACACATCAATAAACTGTTACAACGCATGTGTGTGCGGAAGGAGGAGGAGAACACTAGTGTTTATTCAAAACTTCAGAGGATTCCTGTGATTACAGCGATGTTGTGTACCCTAGTACTGCTGGTTTTATACCTCCCACTTCTCAGCAGTGCACCGGTATATACCCCCCACAATCAAACGATGACTAGACACTGGTTCAAAAGTGGTGAAGACAGTGTGAAGTGGTACAGTCAACAGTGGATCAGCCAACTATACTCAACGACTAGTGAAATGTTTACCCAGCAAAAAAATCCAGTGTTGAAAGAGAGTTATTCATACAACATGGTGGACAGCAGCACTCAGACCAGCCATAATGCAGTTGTGGTACTAGGTGAAAGAAGATATCCGTTAAACAAATCAAAAAGCAAACATGTGACCATTGGAGTTTATCCTGCATACAATTACTCGCCTGGAATTAAGCTGATGGGGGTTAAAGGTGATAACATCGTGTTTACTGAAAGTGAGTGGAAAGAGTTCCTGGATTATCAAAACGTTATATCCCATAACATGTATGCAACGGATGCAAGTGCACCAATTCTGACGAGCTGTTGCTCCATCAACTTTACACACATTTCCGGTACACCAGTTCTAAAATTGACAAAAGATGGCTCAGTGATATACCTGGGATACGAATCTTTGGCATCGCTGTGGAACTTGCTACCAGTTGTGAATCACACCGTTGAACTCTTCAAAC
Organism: Callosobruchus maculatus; assembly: GCA_951848785.1. Taxonomy (NCBI): domain Eukaryota; kingdom Metazoa; phylum Arthropoda; class Insecta; order Coleoptera; family Chrysomelidae; genus Callosobruchus; species Callosobruchus maculatus. The sequence goes on from CATOUR010000378.1 coordinate 58,855, forward strand.
TACAAAAATTTGGAAACTACTTTAGAGTGTTACAGAACGGGCTTCAGACTCAAGGTGGGGATCTTATCACAAATGCAGCCAATTTACTACATTCAGCAGAGAGTTTTCCAACAGAAAATACTACCATGGCGATGGAGTTCCTGTACGTCTATGAGAACACCTTCAAAGAAGAATGTAATTGCCACTAATAAATGTAATGTTAGATATTAGTTCAGCATTTCTGCTGTAAATAAAACTATAAGAATGGTAAAAACAGTTTATTTTTTGAATAACCTATGACATAATGAAAGTATCATATAAAAAATAGACATTTGATAAGGAACATATGCATGTATCTTTGACGTGGTAAAAGCAGCGCGCTGGACCTTCCGGTAGGCGAGGGTGTTCATCCAGTTCGATTATCGGTTTTACTGAATACTGCCTTACATAGTTTGCTTTTTCTCTCCCCTTCACAAAAATTTGGTTTGCTGTGGACGTTAACTCCTGGAGGATAGTAGATACCTTATGAAGTGGTGTGAATCCAGAAGCCCATGGAATGCAGTGATGATGATTTATCAGCCATCGAGCTTGCGTTTGCAGGTCACGTGGTAATAGGTCCCAAGGAAACGGTGGTTTAAAAATGTAGTGACAGATTTTCACTCCATCAAAGGCAGCCAGCTCTTTCACTATGAACTTATTGTGCTCCAATTTGAAGCCCTGTATGTCCACAATTAAATTCATAGTTTTAAATCAGCAAACTGTCTCACAACACGCTGTTTCAAGCAATAAAAGTTTAGTGCTTTTCTCAGAGCCCTGAGCTTTTGCAGATGCCTTGTTAAAGCTTTTCGGTACGCTTTCATGATTTGAATGAGTGGTTGGTCTGGTAGCTTAATGATTTTATAGTCTAACGCTGTTTAACTATCTTTGTTAGAGGGTTGTAAAAAAAAAGCCGGTCATGGAGCAGGAGACAATACGCTGAGGTGTTAGGTGACACATTCTCGCTAGTTTCAAATTCAATTCGCATAACAACAGACCCAGTTTGAATACTTTCCTTCTGCTTAGAACAATCAATATGTGTCAGTGGTGCAGTAGTTGCAAAGTCCTTAGGGGTGAAAAGTGGTTCATTTCCAGTTTCATAATACGAATGACGAAATTTTGAAAACATGTCATACAAGGCAGCAAATTTTTGATTTGGAAAGTCCAAATATAAATCATTATAAGGATATCGATTCGAATTTAAAAAAACTCGAATATTGGTTAGCTTGCAGTGGTCAAATGTTGACATATTGGATTGCAATTTACCTTTTTTATCTGATTGAAAAGCAATTATCACATGCCTAGGGGTTTCTAGTTTGGTACTAGTTTTAACTGGCCAAGTATGTCTGGTAGTTTGTGGTAGGGAGGGATACTCTACAAGCTCCCAGCTACGGAAGTAAAGCGGTATATCAACATTTTTGTTTACCAGTTTTGTTAGAGCTAACTGTTCTGGTATATCAACCGAAACGTGGGGTACTCGCCACTGAATTTTCTCTATAGTAATTTTGGGTTGTTCATCTGCAGTTGTAACAACTGCATCAACGTCATCATTACTACGAATTAAAACTAGTTCCTGTTTCATATTCAGAATTATTTTTCTATAGTCTTCAAAAAATCCCATCCACATGCTTAATGGAATGCAAACATTAAATTTACCAGCACTGGAAAAGTGTGTTTCTTTTGGAAACCAACCAGCATTTTGTAGCCGCAAACTCTCATTTTCATTGTAAGACAGATACCCCTTCAAGGTTGAAGTGAGTCCCACGTTTCGAACCGAATCCACTACCACTCCATTCAACTCATACCGAACTTCTCGGAACAAAAAGCTAAAGGCATTGTTGATGAATTTCAAATTTGTAGATGGTGAACCATCAGCCTTATTTAAGGCTCCTTCAATGTATACAAAACTTTGAGAAGGTAAAGTAATGGCGTCCAGCTCCTGGATACCAATTCTAATTTCATCGTTATGATCAAAGTTGGCATTAATATATGGTTGATAGGTGTGGTACTCCAGATCTGTTATGGATCTATCGATCAGTGGTGATTCGGTAACATTTAAAATACTCATTTTTAGAGCAGCAGTTGAAGCCCCAATGACTTTAAATATTGTTTGTTTGCCTTGGTCAAGGTGCGACGACGTGATGTAGCGTTGACTGGTCCAACACTGATGTCGTAAAATCTTCGATTCAGGTTTTTATAGGTTTTTTCCGTGTGGTATGGAACGTTGTATCTAATTACCATTATTTGATTTACGTAAGTGCAGACGGATAGTAATAGTTTCGTTTCTGAAGTCCACAAGATCGTTGTCTTGATCAAGCACTTTACAAGTTAACGTGGTGATAGTCTTGACAGTCACAGGAAAATAAAGCACAGTTTGTGGAGCTTCTATGATTTTATACCCTACACCGGTGCCAGGGAAAAAGTGGTGAACTATATGACTAGGTTGCCCATTCGTGAAGGAACCTGTTGCTATGCTACAATCGATACACAGTGAATTTACTTTCAAAATTTCAACGGGGAAATCGGAATCATAGAACATGTTCCTTTGTAATACTTGGGGCTGAAAACCTAACAAGCGTCCAATAGTATTTGCTGGAGTAAAATCGATATCAAAATTTGCTCTTAAAGTGACGGTTGATGACGCCTGGTTGGCAGTAAGTGTTATTTGCAACCCAGCTGGAAGTTTGCGTTGAAGAAAAGCAACTATGTCTGATATTTCGTATGTACCAACAGGAATTTTAAACGAAACCCTATCTGTCTCAAGTGAAGTCGTCGAGTAGATGAACGTATTGTTGGAGTCATTGATATTAGGAATTACGTTGAATGATTCAAAGTTGCATAAACCTATTTCATACTCTGCATCATCAGCTAGCTCGATTGGAGGATTGAAGTCAGCTTGGAGAGTAGAAGAATTACCGGTAAGAGTAAATGTCATTGACATGATGTAGCAATATTCAGTGGAGGAGCATTGGGCTGACCTTATATAGGAATCTCAAGCACAGCTGCCCACAGTTGTGTGAGTTAAATGATTGAATAGTCTCATAGTTGTACTCTATATCTGTGACATCGTTATTGCTGTAAAAGTATTTAACAATTTCTTTCGGAGGACGTAAGTTACCGTAAGAATCAAAGTATATGACATGATTATTGTTTTTCAAATAGGCAGTCCAGTGAGAACCACTACCCGTTGAGACATCTAAATTAATGATACCACACTCTTTAGCACGAATTCTCCTAGGTAAACTGTCTCTCATGAAAACCCCCCTAAACTTTGGAATCTTCATTTTTTTTGCAAATTCCATCAAATCTATGTTCGTTAGAGCATGTCTAGGAAGGCTAATTAGCAGTTTTTTTTATATGGTGCCAAATATAAACCTTTTCCTTGTTTAGCAAGTTCTAATGCTAGATTGTGTCGCTTCTGTTCCGCCAGCTGAGACTGACTAGCCTTTGCATCATTAACAGCTTTTGCGATTGATGCTGCCCCCCCTCCAAGTGCACCTAGTGCACCCAGAAGTGGGAGAAGTATAGGTAGGAATCCTCCTGTTTTAGGAATCGGAAGCAGTCGAGATTTTTTCACACTGCGTCGTTTTTTCCTTAGACCATGCCCAGTCTTTTTCGCCTTACGGCTAAACTTTTTTTTACGCATACCAAGACCTAACTTTTTCTTGATGCTCATAGCAGCTGTGACACCTAGTGCAGCTACCTTTTCACCTATTGATGAGTCAGATGCCACTACTCGTTTGAGAGCTTGATCACGTAAGATTGTGTCCGCTTGACGACGAGTATTGCTATCTTTGGATGATGCGTAAGCAATATCGTGTTTTTTACAGGCGTTGTCGAGTGGATTTATTCCAGTATCACCTCGCTCAAGGCGTTGTTGCAGGGCAGTACCTGGCCCGCAAAATCTGTAGGAGGGTAGATGTAATTCAAAAGGGAGCTTATCTATAACAGAGTCCAATAAACCGGTACCTTTCGCTGCCACTGCTCGTTTGTTACTGTTCAATAACTTGCGATGAATCGTCATTTTTATACTTTTTATCAGGTATAAAGTTAAGTATGCTGAGAAGTTTGGCATCAGTACTATTTATAGCTTCGAAGAATGAAGGTGGAACCATCAGTCGTACAATTACCTGTGCAAAATTATGACGGAATTGCTCAGGAACATCTGCTTAGAAAACATGGTCATCTTTTCAATGGAGCTTCTAAGCGAGCCTTAATTGTCGGTCCTAGTGGATCAGGGAAAACAAATGTCATGATAAGTTTGTTGACACACCCAAATGGATTGCGATTCGAAAACGTATACTTATACTGCAAGTCACTGTACCAACCTAAATATCAGTATTTACGCACCTTATTCAAACCACTGAAGCAAATAGGGTACTTTGAATATAGTGAGGATGAGAATATTGTATCACCAGAACTCATCAAACCAAACGCTGTTATTATTTTCGATGATGTTTCCTCCTGCAGTCAAAATATCATTAGACAATATTTCAGTTTTGGACGACACCGAAATACAGACTGCTTCTATCTTTGTCAAACGTATACTGCAACACCCAAGCATAATTTGAGAGACAATCTCAACCTGTTGATTTTATTCCCACAAGACAATTTGAATTTGAAACATATTTATGATGATCACATAAGTTTGGATATGTCTTTTAACGAATTTAAAAATTTGTGTTCGTTATGTTGGCAAGAGCCACACAGTTTTGTAGTGATCGACAAGGATGCCCCCAGGAACTCAGGACGGTATAGAAAGTGTTTCACCAGCAACATTAGTTTTTAGAAATCGTATATAAATATTGTTTACTCAACCATTTTCGTAGTATAAAACAAACATTTCGTATAGAAACATGGATCCTAAATTAGCAAAAGAGTTGATCAAAACAAGAAAAGCTGTCAAGCAAAAATATCTGGCTCTGAAATCAGATATAGCTGATACAGAAAGTGAGCTACACAAGCGGTTCAAACCTATATCAGAGCCCTTGCAGCAACTGCTTGAGAAGGTTGAAGTACCTAAAATTAAACAGGAACCGACAAAAGTAGAATCAACAACATCTACACCTAAAAAGTTGGATTCACTCCGTAAAGAATTGAAAGAAGATTTGTACACAAGATATCTACCACCGGTAGGAGTAAGCTTTCTGGAGGACACATATTCCAATCTCCCAGATCCCAACACCGTTTCGACACTAGAGGAGTATGATCCTAATTCAACAATATTCGATAGAGAAAATCAGTCAATCAATCAAGCTGTCACAAATGCTCGACAAGAATTAGAGCAACTGATTGATGCACCTGGATATGAATCATACCTTGAAAGTTTTGACCCCTTACCTCGACAGTATGTAGATGCGTCTCTGCGCGGAGATGAAAAAGATTTCGATCGCACGTATGGCTTAACGCATGATCTTGATACCGATAAGTTTAATCTGGGTAAAAGCTTAGTCACTTTCGATGGACCAGATATAGTAGTTGAAAAGATAAAATATAAAGGTACGCCAGGTCTCTATGAACTACTTTTCAAAAAGAACCCCATTGGATTCACACAACATGATTTAACTCAATATATGGATATGCTAGCCCGTACTAATACATACCGGAGAAATAATGAGCCCCATACTCAAATACAGGGGACCACAATACCTAAGTATAGGAATATAATCAAACCATATTTACAAGAACACAACATACTAAAAGGTGTGACGGATTACAGACCAGAATCATTTGAGAAACCTGCTCCACCGAAAGGTCGGTTACGAAGAGTACATTCTTTTAAAGGAAAAGGAATGCTTCGCCTTACGAATAATCCAATTGACTATGTCTATTATAATGACCCCAATGAGTTGATCCCCCGCCTTCGAATTTTAATTGCCTCAAAATTAGCGGGAAACAATTCACATCAGAATGAGATACTTTCTATACTGGAGGAGCTCCGGGAAATTAAAAATTATAAAATAAATGTGAGGACTCAAATCTCTTCATTAAGGTTTGGACAGCTACACTGTAACAATGCCTGTCGATAAATTTGGAAGACATATTTTTCATTCAAAAAACAATATTATTTCATCTTTATTCACGGATTTTCTAACAGCAAACTTATATAGTTTGTGTGCATTACCTATTTATTCTACTACATCTGAAGGGATGTTCTATACATTCGGTGATAATGAAAAAGATTATATCGTCCCGGTGGCAGGGATCGTGGATAGTCTTTCTCTACCAAAAAAAGTTAGGGTAACACGTGATTCACGCTCGATTACCGCCAATACTATATTACAAAAAGGTGACATATTACAATTTTACACAAGTCGAGACCCTAAACCCAACCTCGACGCTCACATTGTACTTCGATGCCCACTAGTAAAACAATGATGAACTTTAAAACACAAATTGTTCAAGAACTACATAAACCCGCTAGAAAAACATACCGACGTCGTCGAGTTATTGTAAAGGGGCTAAATGATCTTCTACAGGCAGATCTCGTGGAAATGCTTCCATACTGGAAGACTAACAAAGGATTTCGTTACATCTTAATTGTTATCAACGTCTTTAGTAAATTTGTGTGGGCGCAACCGGTTAAAAGAAAAACAGGAAAAGAAGTTACAGCAGCCATGAATAACATTCTTGCGCAAATGCCAGATATACCAAAAAATTTGCAGACGGATTTGGGGAAAGAGTTTTACAATAATGACTTTCAGAAATTAATGAAACACTACAAAATTAATCACTATAGTACATACTCTACAATGAAAGCAAGCGTAGTTGAAAGAGTTAATCGTACGTTGAAAAACCATATGTGGAAGCAATTCAGTCTCCAAGGATCATACAGATGGTTAGACCTTCTACCGAAGATACTGACGCATACAATGCCACAATACATCGCACAATTCGAATGAGGCCAAAAGATGTTAGCAAAAAGAACGCCAAACTCCTCTTGAATACGGTGTACAAGCGTTTGAAGACCATTGACCCCAAGGGCGTCAAATATCAAGCAGGTACTCATGTGCGGGTTAGCAAACATAGAACAACCTTCAATAAGGCCTACACACCAAACTGGTCCAATGAAGTCTTTAAAATCAGAAAAGTTCGCTATACAAACCCTACCACTTACCTGCTGGAGGATGAAGATGGTCAAGATATCTTGGGTACTTTTTATACCCCCGAACTTCAGAAAGTGAAATATCCAGACGTGCACTTGGTTGAAAAAATTTTGAAACGGAAGGGGTCGAAGGTTTTAGTCTCATGGTTTGGGCTAAATAAGTCTTCTTGGATCGACAAGAAAGATTTGTATAAGTGAAAGTATTGTATGTTTTGATGCTGTAACAATTGAGTTCTAATTTTTAATAAAAAAGCATAATTGTATTCAACGTCTTTTTTTATTTCTACTTGATGAATTACAAGAGGTGAGGTTTAAATATAACAACTTGTCTTAACACGTGAAGAAATGTACATACATAACATGTCTACAATGGATATAATAAAACAACTCATACCCCCAATTATACATATCAAAAATAATTACAAAACTGAAAGCCTCCATCCATTGTTATAGATCTGTGTGGGTTTGGAATGTATGAATGTATTATTATTGCCCCATTTTTTTCTTCAATTTAGATATAACATTCTGGGCATAACCCTGCAATATACTTGACACACTTATATTCTCAAATCGCTCATTATACACTTTGTCTCTATGGTTTCCACACAACACTCTGTCTAAAACCTGTGCAGTTTGCGTCACGCGCTGCTCAAATCTACACCGGTCTGCTAAAGTCTGTTGCCACGTTCCTTGTCGCGCAAATCTTGCCGCGGTGGACCACACAACTATGTATCTTGTGATGTTATCGTCACAAAAACTAACATGTTTCATGTTACAAGATGGTGGAGGGGGGGTCTTCACATACTCCTCTTCCTGTGGCTTACAATTCATAAGCACAAACTTGTCGCCTTCCATCTGACAACACTGTGACTTGTAGAGAGGTTGCTGTACGTACCGGAACTTGTTGATTCTCAGCTTCAAACTGTTCTTTTAAAAAACAGTATAACTTTGGTGGCAGTCGACTCATCTGAGGGTAAAATAAATCCGCCCTTTCACTGTATTTAATACTATTGATTAAATCACATTGACATATCCAACCAGCTTCAAAATCTCTAACCGCGTTGTACAATGTTTTGAGCTGTTCCATCTTTGTAAATCGCTCTGGAATATTTGTTTTAGATTGCCACTCGTCAAACTCATTTTTTATTTGCGCTTTGATCGCATCACAAACATTGGTTGAGTTCGCCATTTGTTAGCTATATCTATACAACTGCTGAGAGATCTGCGCTGGAGCCCCATTTTATAATACTTCAATCCAAACGAAAAAAATCACTTTAGCATACCTGTTAAACCTGTTCTGCTTTGTCGTCAACCGTATTACGAGGTCGCGTTTACCGTAATGGTGGAAGTTGCTGAGGGAGGGGTGGTTGGAACATAAAGGATACCCCTCGTAGTGTAGATATTGCTCAGCTCCCCCACATAGTGTAGATCTTACACAGCTTCCCCTCGTAGTGTAGATATTACTCAGCTTGCCCTCGTACAACGCTACTGAGCTCCATTTTGTGGTCGTGGATTTGGGGGGTGATAAATTACCGTTATTATACACCTCAACCAAAACTGGTACAGCTGCAGGTAGGTAGGACCCGTTGTTCGGTGCGCCGGCCCCGGGTCGCCGAATTTGGACAACCAGTCTTGACTCTCACTTTAACCGTACCACCATTTCACGCATCGCAATGCGTCGCGCCGTGGATTCGTTGTCGTTTTCCAATACAACGTGAAGAATGTGGGACTTATTGTAATTAGTTATGATGTGTTTTTGTGGTGGTATATAGAGGTCAGTCTTCTTTCGAGTAAGTGTGACTTTACAATTGTTCACCCATTTAGTTGAAAGACAATCTTGTCTTAATGTATGGTAGACCAGAGATTTTTTCATTTATTGAAATAACATAACAAAATCAATTTTGAAGTTCAGCCATATTTGTTGTTGTTGCATCTCTTTGTCAATCTTCTTTTCATAGTACTCTTTTCATAACACTCTGAACGCATTTTCTGTTTTGTTAAATCAAAAACGAAGTTATCAGTTAAAAATATTTATTAAGATTATCAATTAAAAAATAACAACTTAAAAAGCAACTTAAAAATAACAACTTAAAAATAACAACTTAAAAATAAGAACTATACAGAAACCATAATAAAGAAAAGATGGAAATTTTGAGATCTATAAAATAAAAAAATAAAAAAGCGAAATGAATTTCTCAAAAAATCAGCAAAAATAAAAAATCAGCAAAAAACTACGTGCTTAAATTTTGACATAAATTGATAAAATCATCAATTTTTTTAATTTACTTTCTAATTTTAAAATTTTCATTCTGTGTTTATTAATTTTTCTTTGAATATCCATCTGTTTTTTTTTATGTTTTCTAGCTAATTGTAATCCTCTACTTTTTAAATTGTTCACTTCCTGCAGGAAGTTTTCTGCCTCATCGCTTATAGTCGTATTAAATTCATCTTCCCCCTCGGTTTCCTCAGTTTCTGCGTGGTCCTGACGACTGCGTATCTATAACGAATAAAAATAATTTATTTCTAAGAATTCTATTCTTGTAAAAAGCCTAAGAGATTATTCTCACAAAATCCTAATATTGTAAAAACCTAAGAGATTGATCTAACAAAATCCTAATATTGTTTTTCAAGTCTTGAGGTAAGGTTTGAAGCACTGAAAGTAGATCAAATACTGATAACTCTTACTATATCATATATTTAATTAATAGAGCTTTAAAACTGTACTTATTCATTTATGAATATTTCCTAAATAATCTCACAAAAATCGCTAAAAAGTAGCAGTTTACACTGACTAAATAGTTTTTTGGATAATTTTTGGGTACACAACACTTTCTTACAAAAAACATCACTAAAGAGTAGAGGTTTAAACTGATTAAATAGTTTTTTTTACTCACCGGTGTGGAAGCGTTAATGGGTCGTAGCTCTTCCAGCCTTCCAGAGATAACTTCGAAGCTGGTATCAACTTCCTCAAAACTCTCTTCCTCTGCCTGCCTTCTCATGTGGGACAAAATCTTGATCGCTGCCATGTTCACAAAATATCAAATATCTTGTACGAGGACGAGAACAGTTCTAGTGCCTTTATATACCAGTACGGTTTTTTGTCCTGTTCAATGCAAACACATTAGTGCATTCTACCACTAGTGGTTTCAATTTATTACTACTCATTAATTTTATTATTCACGGATTTCCATATATGTATCTCCTGTCATAAGGCAGTTTCTTAATGGCTCAATAAATTAAATCGCCTTCCATACGTTGAGGGATTTTTCATTTTATGAGAGAGCAATGCACTTGCTAAATAAGCATTACATCCTTGGTTTTTTGTAGACAGGCATCGAGTTTTGAAGTGCACTGGTGTTCTGATTGCTTTTTCAGGTACTTAATTTAACAATTTACTTCCATGTACCTTCAAGCAGTCTGGTACATTCATTTTTCCTTACATGGTTGTAGCCACCATAACTTGTTACTTTTTTGACCTTGCATCGATGCATTTTATGTAGTCGGCAGTATTTTTTTGTCTGGTGTTAGGACAATGACCAGCTGCTATAGGTGTAGAGCCTTCGTCAGTATTTTTTTGGGTATAGTAATTCTTATGACTCATTTCCGTCTGTTACACTATATGTTGTATATAATCATTGCATTAAGTTTTTTAGACAATCCAAGTGATTCTTGAATTCCTCTTGATTTGGACAGTATTTTTCTCTAATTACATTGTTCCCATGTCCACAGTTTCACTTAGTTTATCCAGTGGAGTAAAAACAGCTCACAGCCTACCACACATTGATTGCGGTGATAATAGAAAAAAATAGCACTTTTATATATTTCAAAAAAAGATACATTCTACTGCTCAGCGACATATACTGTAAATTACACTCACAACAAAAATATTCTCCTTGGTGGCCACCCAGCTCATACGTGTGTTTTTTTGGTATGTGTGCAATTAAGGGGGAGTGGTGTTTATCTTGGAGAGAGGCTTAATTATCTTCTAAGATTGTGGTGTGAGGGTATACTACATTCTAATACATCAAAAAGAAAGTTCATTGTATCTTATTGAATCCCATCAAACCGGTTCACATCCGCTCAAACAGGTTTCTCAGGTGCATGACCATCATTCAACAGTTTATTGAACTCGATCAAACCGGTTTACTCTTTTTTCATTCTGGTTCCCTTGAACCTATACTGAGAACCCAATCACCTCCACTCAAACCGGTTATCAATTAATGGTCTAGGAGTGTGGCATTCGGAGAGCAAGTTCATTGAATCTTCTTGAACCCCATCAAACCGGTTCACATCCGCTCAAACAGGTTTCTCAGGTGCATGACCATCAATCAACAGTTTATTGAACTCGATCAAACCGGCTTACGCTTCTTTCATTTTGGTTCCCTTGAACCTATACTGAAAACCCACTCACCTCCACCCAAACCGGTTATCAATTAATGGTCTTGGGGTGTGGCATTGTTATTGGAGAGAGGTTTCATTATGTTCTAAGACGGTGGTGGGAGGATATACTACATTCTAATACATCAGAGAGGTGGCTATATTTGTGAAGAGAGGGGGGTGGGGCGATAATGGTGGGGGGTCTACAGGCGTGGAGAGTGGGAGGTCTGTTTCAGAATTTGTGGAGAGGGGGTATGGGTGGGGGGCTAATGGTGGGGGGTCTACAGGCGTGGAGAGTGGGGGGTATGTTTCAGAACTATCTTTTACACTCTACTTGTGACTAGTGCATCAGTTGCCTGATGATAAGACAAAAATTTTAGCGAAAAGCTAAACATAAACAGACATAAAAACTAAACATGAACAGGCGAGGTGATTTGATTCTGTATCTCACTTATTTTTCAGTTTTTCGAGGAAGACGTTTATTTTAACTTAGGGCTCACCCTGTATATGTACATAATATATTATGAAAAGAAAAACCAGGGAAAATTTCTTGCGGGGGGGAGGGGCGTGAAGAATCTTGCGGGGGGGACCCGAATTTGAAGTTACGCTACTGGTAGTAATTAAGTATATAAAATACTCTAGAGAAAAAATTATTAATCGAAAGCAGATTTTCGAAGATTTATAGATAGATATCCCCGTGTCTATGACCCTAAATTGGTGCTGCGCAAAATTTCTTACTCTCCAGAACTATAAAAGCTACTCCAATCAAAGAAGCACAGCATAAAGAGTAAATTCTTTATGCTGTGAAAGAAGCATGGAAAATGAAATTTTCTACGTTTAATAGTCATGGCAACTGGACTAATAGCCAACGAAGAGATGGGACATGACTTCGTGCACGCTCAATGTAGTATTTATCACCTATACGGCTGCTGACCTACAAACTGAATTGCATCTATACAGGCACCTGTATCTTGCCGTAATCTCTCTACCTGCTTAAGACCAATCAAGGCCATGAATATTATTTCTCGGGTATAAATGAGGAAGTCTTGCTAATAATTGATTGTTAATGAGGAAAAATTACTTGTTTCAATTAAGTATTTTCCTCGTTTGTTCTAATATTATACGATATTCTAGCACAACTCATTTCAGATAACAAGAAGACATATTAGCAAACAGTGCAAAAATAATTTAAGTTCAGAAAATACGAACAGTCGAATGATTAATCGTGCTTTACTGCCTCATAATTAAAACTACGGCTGATAAAGTTTTAGAGATAGAGTCCTTCAACAGTTGTCTGTTTCCCTTGCTGTGAATTTTTGAAACTGTTATGTGCACCAGAAAGATGCATGCCAATACTAATCATCCGAAAGAGATGTTTTTTAAGGTCAAATGCCTCAGTCGGGATTTCAAACCCAAACCTTGGGCTGTTAAAAATCCCGAGGGACAGCTAATTACCAACTTGCATGAGGTTATTGAGGTATGGCGAAATTACTGCGAAAACCTGTACCATGAGGATGGCCCTCAGGCCCTCTCATTGGATTTTGAATATGAACCTGATATTCTTTTGTCTGAAGTGGAATATGCTCTCAACAAGTTAAAAACTACTAGAGCTACAGGCATTGATGCTATTTCTGCCGAAACATTAAAATGCTTGGGTGAAGACGGCATCTCTCTTTTATATAATATTTGTAAGAGGGTCTGGTCCTCCGGTGTTCGGCCAGATGAATGGTGCACATCCATTTTTGTTCCACTTCATAAAAAGGATTTCCAACAAATCCAGACAAGTATCGCCTACTTTCGTTAATTTCTCATGCAAGCAAGGTTCTACTATATATTTTACAGTCTCGTTTGGAGGGTTTTATTGGCTGGCAAATTTCTCAGGCTCAGGCAGGTTTCGTAAAGGACGCGGTACGCGTGAACAGATCTTAAACATAAGACAGATTATTGAAAAAGCCAGAGAGCATTATTTTCCCGTTTTTATCTGCTTTGTGGACTATTCTAAGGCGTTTGATAACGTAAAGTGGCCTAAACTGTGGGAAATCCTTATCTCCATGGGAGTCGCTTACAACTTAGTATCTCTCATACAGCAACTCTATGAGTCTAGCTCCGCTCGTGTAAGAATTGATGGTAACCTGTCTGGTCAAACAGCAACCAGAAAAGGAGTTCGTCAGGGATGCGTATTATCTCCGATGTTATTTAACATTTACTCTGAATTTGTGATGAGACAGGTATTGGACAACTGGAATGGCGGTATAACTATTGGCGGAAGCAAAATATCTAACTTAAGATTTGCTGACAACACAACCATTATTGCTGCTTCTCACAAAGAACTAGTAGCTCTATAGAACGTTTTAGAACAACACAGTGCAGCATATGGTCTTGGTATTAACTACAACAAGACCAAGGTTATTATCGTAGATAGAGAGCATGACATAATCGAGAAATAAAGTCTATAGGCCGTTGTAAGGTAGTTCAAAGTTTTGTGTACCTTGGTTCTTTGATCGACAATTCAGGTAGCTGTGAGATTCGACGGCGCATTCAACAGGCACGGGTGTCCATGACAAAGCTTACTAAAATATGGCGTGACCATAACATCACTAAAGCTACCAAAATGTCACTGGTTCAGTCTCTTGTGTTCTCCATATTTTTGTATGCCTCGGAAACTTGGACTGTTAAAAAGGCAGATTGAGCTCGCATAGATGCTTTTGAAATGTGGACGTGGAGGAGAATGCTGAGAATTCTTTATACCGCCCATCGAACCAATGTTTCCATACTGGATGAGCTCGGTAATCCAAAGAGACTATCCTCCATTGTGTCGATGAGAATGCTTACATTCTTCGGACATATTCACAAAAGCGATAATATGGAGAAACTTACAAGTTTCTCCATACATACTACAGTTCAGGGTCACGCCCCGAGTGGGCGGCGCCGTGGCCGTTCCCCCTACACGCTGGGTGGTACGACGAAGCAATTGCTGGATATGAGTGTCAAGAGCGCCACTGAACTGACAGTAAATCGCGAACGATGGCGAGCTACAGTTCTCAAAACTATTGATACTATTCGTGTCGGCCATACTCTAGCTCCGACTTAATGCTTTTTACGAGTTCACAACATGTAGTTAAGACATTGTGACTATGATGATGATGCACTCGACGTGATAAATGAAATATTGCAGAAAATACCAACAAAATACAATAGTTAACTGAATGTTGGGAAACATTGAGTTCAAGTCCATTATACGGCCATAAAGGCTAGAGAAGTGACCGAAACATTATTAAGGAGTTTATATTTCAGTATATGTGGTTTTAATTATGGGCTAGTGGAGCGCGATAAATCAGAGAGACAATTTTCAGGATGAATTTCAAAAGTAATATTCAATCGTAATAACTGTACCTTGAGATTTGGTGCTCCTTCTCTTGTATCCGTCCTTGTCCATCTTGGGGTCTAATCCTGAAGGGAAAACACTAGATATCAAGTAATAAGGAAAATTTAATTAACTAGAATAATTAGAAGAAAATCCAAATGTATTATGTACTGCATTAGTCTCAGCTAGAAATTATGCTTCAGTTGAGCACTACACACTGGGATGAACCTATGTATAATAAAAACCTTCCTGAGATACCCGGCAGTAATGCTATGGCCCTAATTTCTCGAAAATTTAATTTTCTTTAGTGTCTAGAAACATGGCACAGTGTTGCGTGCCGCATATTGAGTACAGAACAGGCGCGTATCCAGACCTCAGTGTTCGGGAAGGGGGGGGGGGGGGTAGCGGGGCATGAAGTTGTGTGTGCTTTCACCATTTTTTGTAATACCTTCGTGAAGGACGTTGATGCAACATAAAAGGAAAATGTTAACAGTATTAAAATAGAAAAGAAGATATAAACAGCAAGTGAAACATTGGAGTATCAGGTATTTTAGGGAGGTGAAATAAAAAACCTATTGATGCATTAATAAATTTTAATTTTACGGAATACAAATAATATGTAATACGTATCATCCGTGAACATTTTATTGGCACAGCATACGAAATTAAACGATCATGAACACTCAACGGTCAGGTACCCTAGTAGCCACAACACGTACTCCATTTTTTTTTAATTAGTGTTTTAACTTTTCTAATCGGTGCACTTTTCAGAACAGGTAATTAATGACTTAGGTAAATTTTTGTGACATGCTACCATGTTGTATAGGAGATTTAACTGGTTATGTAATGATGGGAACATATTAGATATGCATCACTGCAATAATGCAAAACAAACCCTTTTGTAATTAAATTACCGCAAAAAAGATTTTTTTTCAGTGCGACAATTGCTTAAATAAAAAGATCAAATAAAATAAATCAAAGTTGAATTGACTTTTTTTTGAAAATCTTGGGAGGGGTAATTACCCCTGTTACCCCCTTTGTATACGCCTGTGGTACGGAACCATCCAGGGCCACACTAACGTTGAAGAAGAAGTGGTTGGTAGATTTTTAGTAGGTATTAATTAACATTACAAAATGTACAATGAATAGGTGTCCTTCAAACTCACATTCTAACAATATTAGTTAAGAATACAACTGAAAAATGAGGAAATAAAAAGAATTATCAGATGTCAAAATCAGACTCAGATGAGTCGCTATCATAGTCATTCAGATTAATAATAATTTGAATCGGTTGTTCATAAAAATGATAAAATGAAGAATCTATTTTTATAACACGTTTAATGCAGTTCCGCCGTTTTTCTTGAGTTATTAAAACTACCTGACCTATAATAAGATTTATAACTGCTTATGTGCTTTCGGGGTGATTATCCTATCTTGCTTTTTTAAATCTTTTCATATTAATTCAATCGGACTAAAAATGCAAACATGCGTTATGCGTGGGACAACCATCCTGCTTACTGCTGAAACCAAATGTCCACAACATTTACATTCAAGTTCCGCATAGCTTGGCATAATTTCCTCCTCAAGAATTTGCAAATATCTTTCCCCATTTAAGCTGCCATTAACAACAAAAGTTCCTAAAATACCGGCCCAAATATTTACTTTTTGTGGATATTGTGTTCTTAGTGGCACACTTAAATGTTTCCCGTGACCAATATCTGGCGACTGAAGGGCTGTGATGACCATGAAGAGAAAATGATGATTCATCTGTAAATAGGATATGTTTAGTGAAGTCTTCGTTTGAATCAATTTTCTCTCTCATGCATGGTCTCATAAAACTCCATGCGCCTGATACCTATAATCACCTGGGAAAATTTTCTGTGTTGTCTTCAACTTGCAGGATTTATATCCATGCGTTTTCAAAATAGGTATGTTTCACATGAAAATGCTAAGAATTCCTTATACTACCCACCGAACTAACGTTTCCATACTGGATGAGCTCGGTGATCCAAAGAGACTATCATTCATTGTGTCGACGAGAGTGCTTACATTCTTCGGACATAGACTCAGCGTTAATATGGAAAAACGTATAGCTCAGGGTCATGCCCCAAGTGGGCGGAGCCGTGGCCGTTCCCCTACACGTTGGGTGGATACGACGAACCAGTTGCTAGATATGAGTATCAAGAGTGCCAACGAACTGACAGTAAATCGCGAACGATGGCATGCTACTACAGTTCTCAAAACTATTGGTAATATTCGTGCGGGCAATACTCTAGATCCGACTTAATGCATTTTACGAGTTCACAACATGTCTGTTAGATATTGTGACTATGATGATGATGGTGTCTCATTGTGCGGTCCGGAATATAAAATTCTTGGGAAATTTGGATGCTGGATGGAGGCTCACTTGTTTCTACGAGGGCCACACAATACACATCAACATCCCTCTCGAAAATACAAAAATAGAGTCTTAAAACTTCACACTCAATACTTCGCGTCATTTCATCAACAATAAACTTTTTATCAAAGTTGTAACCTTTTACTAAGATGAATAAACGACTTTTTGTTTTAACTTCTCGTGGAATTATGACGTTTTGTTTTGTAAGGAATTCAGTAACCTCAGGTTTTCTAAACGAAGTGTTAGGTATTTTTCCAATAATCTTGAATTTCTGTTTCTCTATTTTTTCTTTTTTTTTTCTATTTCTTGAAGCACCGATTACTAGCCTACGTTCCGGGTTAATCAAGAATTAATTTGACACCTGAATCTAAGATAGGTGCTCTACTCTCTACTGTTTTTAGAAAATGATATTCCGTATAGTCCGACAACAGTACAAGTAAACATCGTCCCCTTAGAGAGGAAGTCACAAAATGTAAATTTTACAGGAGAAGCCTTTTTTGTGTTATGAGATAACTGGTTATAAGGTCCACTATACTTGGAATTAGGACATTCTTTATGTTATAGAAAATGGTGGACATAGTATATATTAGGATAAGTCCATCGTCACTGGTGGTATACTAACTCACATGCTACAGATCAGAACAAATCTATATATATCCTCCGATGATGTGTACTGTGTTCTAACTCCAAACATGCGAAAGCATAACTAGTGTAAGTCCATTATCAATTTCCAAAACGGCACGTCAGAACTAGTTCAACTCCAACACAGAAAAGATACCTAGATTAGTTTGAATTTTGCGAATTTATTATCCCCCCACCCCCCTCAGTGTGGACTTGATATACTTCTGCAGTAAATTCGGTGATCTTTAATGTGTACGCAGGCATTTAAATCACAAAATATGACAATTTGGACATCGTATAGTTCTGCTCTAAAGGGACGACATGTAGACAGTTAGATAATAGGCCTATACCGTGATCTCAAATTGATCAATTTATTTACTGCGGTATCATTTTTGATGATACATAGGAGCGTTTACTGTAAAAAGTCAGCGGAAAACTTGATCCAAATGAGAATAACACTAAAAAGAAAATTGTACTGTAATTTGAAATAGCCGAAGATGACGTCACCTGTAGGGGACCAATGAGAAGCGTCCTTTCTGTAGGGAACCAATGAGAAGCGTCCTTTCGTGGTCCGATGACTACGAGCGGATGCTATTGTTTTGTACCAGTGGGCTCTTATTGGTTTCTTACAGGTGACGTCACGACCTGGGCGGGAAGTGTATGGATTCAAAAAATTCAATATTTAGAGCAATTTTTTTCGGTTATAAATACGAAAGAAGAATTTTGTAAAATTATTTATGGCATCTACGTAGTTTCAGGGTTCGTTTAAGCCAATAAATGATAGTCTCACTTATAATTAAATTATTTCAGTACTACCCTGGACAGATAACGATAAGGGTTGTTTAATGTATAAATATGTATAGCTGTGGTTTTGGATAGTGACTTTTGAGATATTCGAGTGCCATAAAATTCACTGCCGGGAATATCTCGAACGTTTTTACTATAATATTCATATCTATTTATTTTGAATATGGCACTAAAATATCTTGATAAGCTATTGTTTTTAGCAATATGTTGCTATTAGGTAATTGAAGTAACCTAAATACAGTGAATCATGGCGAGAACCATTTACAATACGTTGCATAATCTATAGACAAAAAAATATGTGCATGCAGAAAATGGAATAAAAGGGTATAAAACTTACATCATGAAACTTGTTTCTTAGAAGTTGCAGAAGTTGTTTTTTCGGCCATTTTAAACATGATCAATAACTCGTACAGTATCAACAAAACTATAGTATCTCAAATAAGTGTAGTAGATCCAAGGCACCGCATGCACTAGCTGTTAAGATGTTGTTCACTCATAAACAGACTAATCTAGTGAACTGACCTTATATGTAATTAACTCATTCACATTACCACTTACATACATATGTATTATGTTGATTGCGGTTCATTGTAACACATAAATAACTATTTTTGGTCGGTTTTTCCTTTTTCTAAATAAGTTTTTCATTTTCCAGAAACGAAGGCGAAAAGAAAAAACCCTACCTTTAAAAATGCAATTATTTATGCAATGGTATGAATAAGTGAATGAATGAAAGGGGGAGAGAGGCTTACTGGTGGCCAAAACCATCAGTGCATAGGCCTACAAGCGAGGCTTTTTGCACCTCTCCTTATCCTATACCGTATTCAAATCCAAGGTGCAGAAGATTGTAAACAAATAGGATACCACGCACGCCGCTCGAGTAAGACGGCATTCATTGCGATGGGCCGAAAGGCAATAAGCACCTTGTCGGCTTGCCGCTATGCCGCCCGTCTGGATTGTTGAACAAAGTATACTGTATAGGGTTGTATTTTATTCAGTTGCTCTGTGTGTTTATCACTGTATCGTGCTTTTATCATCGCATACCTGCCGTGCTTTTGTGCGAATTTTAGTGTTATCTGTGTTGTAGTGTTGTTTTAATAGTTATTAGTGGTATTTGTGTTATTCCTCGATAACTTGAAGCAGATATTGAAGGATGTTTAGTAGCACAGACACTGCAGATGAATCCATGGATGTGGCTACAAGTCAGGATTTAAGTCTACCAAGGAAGAGGCTTAGTAGCACAGACACTGCAGATGAACCCATGGATGTGGCTACAAGTCAGGATTTGAGTCCACCAAGGAAGAGGTCAAAAAAGAGCTATTTTGACGTTAGGCTTAAGGAGGTAATATTAAACGTATATAAATACGAAACCCAGAAAAAATCATTAACGACTGCTGCTGACGATATACCAACAATTGCCTCCAGAACTGGCTCCGATCGAAAAATATTAGTTTTGACGAATCGTTACTGAAAGTTGAATTACTTCAAATTGTGAATGAGCATAAGGCTGAGTACAATAAATATAGAATAGATGAAATGGCCAAAGAGCAAAATAAAATAGTTTTGAGGCTTCCACCTTACCACTGTGAACTCAATCCTATTGAGCTAGTTTGGGCTGAAATTAAAAACACTGTTGCTGAAAAAACACTACGTTCAAGTTTGCTGATGTAAAAAGCCATTTCCAAGGAGCAATAGGATCTATTACTGCAGATAAATGGCAAAAGTGCATTCGACATGCTCAAGAAAAGGTGGAACAGGAAATGTGGCGATTAGACACCATAATAGAAGATATTGAACCTGTTATGGTTAACCTCAATGGTAGCAGTAGATCAAGCTCATCAGACTCGGAATAGATGGACAAATGTAGCTAAAGTATTGACCCCTTCTCAACTTTACCCCCAAAATGAAGGTTCCTAAGGTAAGAATAATATATAAAATCTAAAATATATCAATACAGCTGTAATGGAAAAATATGATTCATACATGCTACTCCACATCCGATACTATGGACTTTATGACTGCTATTTTGAATACGGCTCTGGCGACCGACATCCACAGGCCAGCCGCCGAGCGCGTGTTATTGTTTACAGCCACTGCAAGGCGTACTTGAATACACTTTAATTCCCAAGTCCAGCCCTCATCGACGCAAAGGTGAGGATGGCCTTGGGTCCTGCCCATCTTATATCCTCAGGTTCAAGAGCCCTTGAACCGAGTATAGTCTGCCTGTGATACCCAAGGGCTTCACAGCGACATAGAATGTGTGCCGAGGATTCCTCCTCCTTGCCACAGCGTGTACACGTCGAATCACTTGCCACCCCTATCACATACAAGTGACGTTTAAAGGTGTTATGGCCGGATAGCAGACCGACAAGTAACCTTTGTCGGCTTTTGTACAGTGAGTATTTAACAACGAATTCGAATAGGTTAGAACAGGGGTTCCCAACCTGTGCGCCGCGGCGCCCTGGTGCGCCGTAGAAAGTAAAGAGGGGCGCCGTGAGTCCATCCTCTTAAGTCTAATATTTGTGGGTGCCTAAAAAGCAACAATACCTATTCTGACGCTCGCCACACTTTGAAACTACTGGAGAAGATTACAACGTTCAGGAAGAAGCTGCAAGTTTGGATAAAAAAGACGAATGAAGGCGGCGGTCAACATTGCTTTCCACAATTGTACCTATAAATATGCGGGATCCAATGAACTGGTTGTCTCACAAGACCTGATGGCCCTTTTCACGGAACACTTATGGAAGCTCACTGCATGGTTTTCGAAATACTTTGCCGATGATGATGTCGAAAAATTTGCGTGGATCCAAGATCCCTTTCATAGCTCCGCCAGAATTTTCCAAATCCGATTTGGTGGAGTTTTGGTTATCGATTCAAAATGAATATCCAAAACTAACTTCAAAAGCTTTAAGAATTTTTATTCCGTTCGCAACGTCATATTTATATGAAGCTGGATTTTTAGCCGTAGCTGTAATCAAGAACAAACATCGCTCAAGGATCAATGAGGAGCAAGAAATGAGAGTCGCAGTGCCGAATTTTATTCCCCGTTTTGAAAAACTATGCGGAGATCACCAAGCTCAATCGTCACATTCATTTGACTGTCGTATTTTGTTTTTGTTTTTCTTGAGTCTTTCTTTTTGTTTTCTGTTTCAATTCTGAATTCTTATAAATATAATAAAATAAACTTCATTTCCTATTGAGGAAATTTTTATTTTTGTGTCTACGATTATTGTAGATACCTATTTGTTTCGACAGTATATATTTAAAATAGCTGTCTAAGGTAGGGCGCCTTGACAGAATGCCAAACTTGAAAGTGTGCCGCGGGTTGAAAAAGATTGGGAACCGCTGGGTTAGAAAAAGCAACGCCCATGCTCTAAGAGGCATGTGAGTGTGCCCAAGATCCCGTTGTTATTATTTACTGTGTTCACAAACACGATATTATTTTTTACAGAAATCTGCGGGATTTAAATTTTATGGAATTGAAAACAGTCTTCTAAAACTTTATGCACTGCTAAACCAAACTTCATTCAAATCTATAACAACTAACCCGAAACCATCAACCAAAACAAAGTAGCTATTTATATTATGCCTCTACAGAGACTGTTATTTTTAGAATTCTTTACCTGCTGTCTGTACAAAGGGTATATGGGTTTATTAGTGATTCAGCGGTCAGCCATCTGTCCTGTTAGGATTGTGGGCACAAACACAAATCTTGTTTACTTCTTATAACCTATTCGAATTCGTTGGTATTCAATGGTATGCAAAGTAAAATATGCACTATAAATTCACTGCTTGACCCGTGCTTAAAAGGCTAGGAGCACACTTGCGATTTTCTGTCGCAGCGATTTGAAAACCGTAATCACGAAAAAAGTGAAGCAATCATAGCACTTGTGTGTAACTGACGCAGTACTATCATGGATTTCGTCGTACCAGCTTGTCTGATAACTTATTATTACGAGCAAAGGCTAGAAAATAGCAGCGTAAGGCTATGCGCGCAGATTCGCCTTTTTGACGCAGAGATTGGAAAACCGTGATCGCGAGAAAAATGAAGCAATTGAGTGCAGTAGTGTCATGGATGGATTCTGTCGGAATAGCTTGTGCTAAAACAACAGCGTAAGAAATATTGAGTGTAATCAATTTCTATACTAGTTAGGATCTTCAAAGACCAACTCCACAGAACTCGTGTCGATTTGTATAATTTTCCAAAAAACACGTTTTCATAACATTGCGTACATACAAGCCTAAGACTAGTTATTTTAATGAGTTGCTACATATTCTTGAACGAAAAATCAATACATAAAGACATATAAATGTAGATAGAGGAAGATGCTACCAAACGGAAAACAAAACTACAAAATACCTAAACACTATACACACGTTTGCAACCTGCAAACTATGGAGCGCGATTAAGAATTACGAGTGCATGGAAGTTCAAACCTGACCGTAAGATTCATTTTTACCTACAAACATCGCGTAGATGCAAACTTAGAACGGGTAGCAGCATTCAAGTCGCTGCTATTTTTCTGCCACATCTATACCAAACAATCCTGCATACTGCATACGAAATCTCGCAAATGCGCGCCTAGCTTAAGAAGTATTGGATGATATATACAATAAATTGCTATTCCTACGCTTAGCATGCCTCTAATGCTTGCGATTCGCTGTATTGCATTGCCTTAAAATTCATAAATCGGATAAAGTATTGATAGGCATCAAAAATGTCTAGTCCAATTTAGGACATCCTGTATAACAGAAGTCATGATGGTTTACAGCGTAGGTGACCCACATTACACAGCGCTGCATGCATGATTTCATGGTTATTATATGGCATATTTGAGTTTCTGAACCTAATTTTAAAAATTATCATGATTTATTTTCCTGCAAGCATTATATTAATAATCTAACTTTCGGTAAATAGACCGTGGATACATAACTTGACTAGTAAAATAATGCCAACCTGAGGTTGCTGTTGATCAGGTGATTGAGTCGGTATTCTGTATTGAGTTGATCAGCATTGTGCAACGTGCAATGCTGTTGCAGGTAGCATGTTATTTTAGTGAGGGAGCCTGGGTCCATTTGGAGAACTAAAGTCAATTCACAGAGTTGTAGCAGCCCCGGATCTTCACTTTTTTTTAGGCGGGGCAAAAACTGAAAAATGCCGCCCCCCCCTCGCTCATCAATATTTATCTTTACCTTTATCATCTCCATCATTTCAGCAATCAGATGTCCACTAACTGATAGACATAAGACATCCAGGAAAGCATGGATCCAGCCACGGGCGTAGCCAGAAAGTATTTTCGGGGGGGGTTTTGGTTGCCTGCACAATTTTGAAGAGCAAAAAAAAAACTCTTTCTATATAACAACTAGGCAAAAAAATACAGGATTATTATTTCGCCAAGTATTTTCGGGGGGGGGGGGTTCACAATTTTGAAGAGCAAAAAAAACTGTTTCTATATGACAACTAGGCAAAAAATACAGGATTATTATTTCGCCTAATATGTATTTTGAACATTTCGGGGGGGGGTTGAACCCCCAAATCCCCCCCCTTCGCTACGCCCTTGCATCCAGCGCCATTCTTTCTAATAGACATGATCGTGTAGAATGTAAATTTCATATATACCATAGGATGGGATTTGAAATAAAAATATGTATGATTCAAATAAAAATCATTTATATTATTTGTATTGTGAATTGCAGTTACAATTTTACTCTTCGAGCTTTTTGCTCAGCAAATAAATCTATGGCCTCCTCATAATTTATCTCGTGTGCAGTTCGATTTTCTATTGCTAAGATTGCAAGACTCGATAAGCGTTCCTGGCTCATAGAAGATCGCAAATAATATTTAATAAGTTTTAGTTTGCTAAAACTCCGCTCACAGCTTGCAGATGTTGTAGGAAGCGTAGAGTAAATTCGTAGAGCGATACAAATATTCGGAAAAGCATCCTGCAAATCATGGGCATAGATCTGTTGCAAAAGATAGAAACCGTTAGCCTTTTCTATACTACCAAATAAAAGTGGAGCTTGCTCTTTAAAAACGTAGAGTTCCTGACAGAATTCAACGGAGTTTAAATCGCGCTCGTATTTTCGGGCCAGATCTGCCCCATGCTTTTGCAGTTCTACAATTGGCATATTCAATATAAAATAACCATTAAGAAATGCAAAATTCGAATTCAGCATGCTAGCACATTCAAACCTCTTCTTAATTTCCGATATGGTTCGATCAAATACCATCATTATTTCTTTAGAAAAAAGTTGAACAGGTTGGAGTGTTTGTAATTCGTCTTCACATGTCTCGTCGAATTGTTTTTTGCGTTTCGGAATTCGTTTGTGTTGCAAAATAGGCTCAACGCCAGTTTTTGCAGCAACTTCTGCAGCCTCTTTTATCCAATATTCCATTGGATTTTCTCTCATTTTTTGCAAAGTTTTGAGCAGGCCATCCATTAGTGCGACGGAGCGGGCAAGGATAATATCTTCTTTCTGAATTTCAATATTCACCCGATTGATTTCGCGGAGAATATTGCCCAAATAGTTAAATTAAGGATAAAATTGAAATTCTTTATAGCATTTAAGAGATAACCTGCCTCGTACTTGGCTTCTGGAGCATGGGAAGTTTGCTTAACTTCTTCCAAGGCTTCCGCTACTTTTGGCAAATTATTTAACAGGGCATTTACAGCAACATGTTTCGCCGACCATCTTGTCTGACTGCATCCTTTTAAATTTGTTTTAACATATTTTTTCATAATGTCCCAACGAGTACTGGAGCCAACAAAAAAGGTATATACTTTTTGAATCAGTCCAAACAAGTTAATAGCTTCCTGGCATGATGAAGCAGAATGAACACCTACAAGATTTAAGGAGTGAGCTAAGCACGGTACGAACTCGGCTAGCTCATTCCTTTCTGCAATCCTGGCTTGTACTCCTTTATATATGCCGGCCATATTGGACCCATTATCATATGATTGACCACGACATTGGTCAATATCTAAGGCATCAACTGTCAGTTTTTCTAGAATCTGTTGACAAATGATCTCCCCTGTCTTTCCAGCAACTTCTATGAAATCAATAAAACTTTCTTTTATTTCACACACATTACCAGTTTTTTTTACATATCGAATTACTTGGCTCATTTGTTCTGTATGGGACACATCTGGAGTGCAGTCGAACATTATCGTGTAGTATTTGGCTTCTTTGATGTCATTTAAAATGCTATTTCTAACTGTTTTTGCCATTATGTCTATAATTTCATTCTGTATCGTCTTTGATAAATATGACACTTGTCCTTTTTTTAAGTGTTCTAACTGAAACTTTAGAGTTGAATTATGTTTAGCGAGCAGGGCAATTAAGTTCAGAAAGTTACCTTGACTAGGCTGAGGACATTGTGTGATGAGATCGCTAGGAGTTTCGTTGGACCCACGAAAAGAAAGACAGTTTGTTGATAGATACAACACAGCATCCATAACAATACGCAGGATCTGTCTCCATTTTTCTTTTTCTGTATGAATTGCTCGCTCAATGTCTTGATCAATACCCTGGCATGATTTCATTTGTTGTAATCGTGTTTTCCACTTGATCATACACTCTTTGTGCATTTGAGTTGCCTCGTGTTCTGCTAATCTCTCTGAAACTTTTTTCCAATTGATAAACCCTGTAGAACACAGTGCAGATGTGGCGGCAGAAGATGGTTTTTGGTAAATCTTGCAGCATGCACAAATAATTGCATTTTTTGTCTTAGAATATATAAGCCAAGATCTTTTCACCCTTTCGCAATTAGCCAGCGTCCTATACCACATAGAAGATGTTAAATGCCTGCCATTGCGTTCAGTGGATCTAAATTCAATATTTTCGGGGTGATTTTCTGCTAATAATGCAGCCTGATTGCTAAATAAAGACCGTTGCTGGTCGGTCATTTTTTCGACCCCTGGCCAGTTGCCTGGGTCC